>JABSTQ010003026.1:0-106104 GCA_013358835.2 Ixodes persulcatus
GGTAGTTTCCCTGCCGGTAACTCTAGCTTCCCGAAAAGAAGGAATATGACTTCTGCTCACACTGTGTCATGACAAGAGACATTCCTTGGGCCACGTAGCGACAGTCAGAAGAGCTCACCTTCTTTCACTGCACAAGCCTTGTCTTCCCCTCCCTCAGAGCGCAACAGGGTAAAGAACACTCCACTGTAGTCCTCGGAACAGAGGCTTCCTGTCATCTGAGTATCAAGTATCTCTGCAGGCTCTGTTGGGAAAACAGCACGAGCATGTTGCACTGACTCCAGTCTGAAAGCGAGCCATATTTGACTGACAAAACGGTGATGTCCATTGTAACTCTCAACCGATGGCATGCATCTTGTACGTGGGCACAGTTGGGAGAAGGCAATATGCATAAGACAGGCCAGGGACCACATGATATAACAACCAAGATGTGCTCCAATACAAGGCTGACAACCTAGACATATTTTGACAAAATGTGCCGCAAGACAGGGACCGAGTAGATAAGACAACACGGTTCGTGTTGTCTTACCTTCTTTGTCCCTGTCTTGCGGCGCATTTTCTCAAAATGAGTCATGTACTAACTGGCCCATCTGTCAATGTTAAGCTAGACATGATCACCGCATGTAAGTTCATAAAAGTTTGTTAGATCACCATCATCCATCATTGACTTTACAAACTCGGATGGCAGCAGAGGGGTCTAAGGATGAAGCGATATCAATCTGTTTCAGCTCTGAAAGCCACGATCAGCAAAACCAACCTGTGCTCCATCACATGGAGGAACTGCTATGCCCAACGACATGTCAGACATTAGTTTCGTCGTGGTATCTCCTAGCTCAAGACCTTTCTAAGTTCCATTCCGATTCAGTGTCCAGCTTGCTCTCTACAGCTGCGCTTCTAACGTCGGCAACAGTGTGATTTCAGGTGAACCGGCAAGCCGCGATCACCAAAGACAACCTACCGTCACGACTGCGCAGTCGTTTTGTTTCGGTGCTAGCAGTCGACGCTCCTTGGAGCTGCGGCGTCGGAAAGGCGCCCCTTTCAGTGGAAGTTTACACCGCTGTGCAATCGAAGATATTAGAGCGATCCCGGCCGACCGTCCGAATCCATTTACTCCTCAGTCTATGGTTCGTGGGAAAGTTGAAGAGCGACAGATCGTCGGATCGACAGGCGCCACACGTCAACACGCAGCACTTCCTCATTGCCCTTTTGCAGGTGCTACGATGTCCTCGGTTAGAGTACGACTGGCGAAAACTCGGGAGAAACACAGGCCACAAGCTGCTCGTGGCAACGGAACGCGCTACAACGCGCGAAAGGTTCAAATGGTGCCGATGTACCCCAAGCGTGCGCGAAAGACGGGCGCATGTTCATGGTTCCCAAGCCCACTGCTGGGGGCACGTTCTATCCCGTTGTTCTGCGTCAGCGACGTTCTACTTTGCATTTAAATAAAGCCGCAAGAACGTTCAAACACATTCCCAGGAATTCACGACACCCACAAGAATCAAAAATCGACGGCGGCTACGGCGGCCACGGCTCGGGATCCCAGATTGGATTGTCTAGTTTCGTTACTTACGAAGAGTTCGAATCGAATTTAGTTTTATTGGCTCAATCATTTAATTTATGATTCCCTCTAAAAGGAAAAAAAAAAACGCTGAAAAAAAGGAAATGTTAGTTTCTACATAAAGTAGAAATTAGGAGGGTAGTTTCATCAGTTCCACTTTCGTTTTCGGGGAATGCGCCAAACGCACGAACATCGAGTGCACAACGAAATAAATACTGTTAAAAATTAAAACAGCGCAAGGACACGAACAAGAACAAGAAGGTAGACGAACCAACATGGCGCTGACTTACAACTGAAGTTTATTCGCTCCTTCACTATCTTTATCCGATAAGGAATGTTGCTTATTAGACACACAGTGACAGCGCATGACGGTGGCTAAGGAGCGCCGACATTAGAGCGCGCGACACGAGGGCGCTGCGGCAGTAGCGCTGGTAGCGCGCTTGACACTAGAGCGCACGTCACGAGAGCGCATGACCAGTTGAGCGCGCGACACGAGAGCGCATGGCCAGTTGAGCCCACGACACGAGAGCGCACTCCATTTGAGCGAACACCGCAAAATGTGGGACAGAACGAAATTGTGCGACTCATCGGATTGAAGCATTGGTGATTTTTGATTGATTGAATAGGCTATAGCAAGGTTCTTGAGGGTTAAATATAGACAATATACACATATCCTTCGTTTTTCTTAAAACATGTATTTACAAAAGAAATTAAGAGTTCATCTGCTTATACTAAAAGAAAAAAGAAAACTTAGTTGAAGAAATGAAAGAAAAGGGAACGCAACAGTCACCATGTCTTGGAACAACCATGCGCAACAGGGGGTCTCGTGTCTGGAGCTGTCGTTGTCAGCCCACGGTTGTGGCTGGCAGTCAGGAGCCGGAGCGGTTGGCTTCCGTCGATGACCCAAGAGTCACCGTACCATCTGCTCTCGCAGTATAGGAAACCGGGCAGCGTAAATTTCTACGGGTTGCCCTCGTTGGGATAAGGCTGCTGGTCAGACAGCGGGAGCAAGGGGTCGATTGCTCTGGCCGATGGTGTCTTTCGGATCCAGCACGTTCTCCTGGTCAGTCCTTCGCACGCTCTCCGTGCACGCACTCCTCATCTCTTCTCTTCTTCGTCGTCTTCCCTTGTCCCTCCGAGCCGATCCATGGGTTGACACACCTTTTTTTTTTTTTTTTGCACACTAAGTCACATCATCCCATATGCCTTTAATAAAAAATAAAAATTAAACGGGTACGACTCTTTCTAACCAATTGTTTACTGACATCGGAGAGAAAAGGGGTCAGGGGAGTGGGCTGGGGCATATATAGGTACCGGGGAACTTTGCAGTTGAGTGGAGCAGCGAGTCTAAGATTTTATTCCCAGTGCTGCGGTGCGCCTCTCGGATATACTATAAATAGTTTTTCTTTTTTGCTATACTTGGTCTATTCTTGACAGGCATTTGGGCTCCTATCTTTTTGGTGGCTATTTAGACGTCCCTCGCATAAGTTTAAATGGTATTCTGACGTCAATGTCCGAATGAAGAAAGCTCACCGCTAAAAAAGCGTATCAGTAAAAAACTCAGTGAAGGTATGTTCAGCGCAATTTTATCGGATGCAGAGCTTTCCAGTCTTTTGACGGATACAGGAAAACCTCTCCTGCAAATCTGTGACGTACAAAATCAAAGAATTAATGAAGTTAGGTCAGCTGCTCTGTCTTTTTTTTCTGCGAAAATGCACGCTACAGATACGTCTTTTTTTTTTTTTTTTTGCTGTCCGTTTTTTGTAATATTTCTTGGTTTGTCACACGCGAAAATTTCCTTGACTTATTTTGCGATGTTATTGCTGAATTCCGCGGCATAAATCCCTGCCCATTTTACATAAAACACGCGATGCCCGAACAAGTGGTCGGTCCGGTCGGGCCACTCGCGCTGGACTGGCTGTGCGCTCTAGTGACGGGCCCTCTAAGGACACGCGAGCTAACGTCGCAGCGCTCTTGAGTCGCGCGCGCTAACGTCGCTGCGCTCTCGAGTCGCGCGCTCTAACGTCGCGGCGCTCTCGTGTCGAGCGCGCTAACGTCGTGGCGCTCTACTGTCGGCGCTCTAATGTCGTGCGCTCTTGTGTCGTGCGCTCCAGTGTTGTACAGCCGGCTAAGGAGCACGTGGCGTCCATATCATGTATTTTCTGTTTGTCATGACAAGAGACATTCCTTGGGCCACGTAGCGACAATCAGAAGAGCTCGCCTTCTTTCACTGCACAAGTCTTGTCCTCTCCTCCCTCCAAGTCAGCGCCTTGTTCGTCTACCTTCTCGTTCTTGTCCGTGTCGTTGCGCTGTTTTAATTTTTAATCGTGAAATACCAACTAGCCCAAACTTCTACGTTAATCAAAAACGAAGGGGGCTCCCATGTTGAATTACTCTGAGACTGTTATAGAAGACGGACCTAAATAAAAGCTAGAAAAATAGAGAGGACGACGTCTCAAACTCAGCTCACTCGCTTATTTAGTCCACCTCCTTATGTTGTCTCAAACTCAAGATCGTTTCCACCAACAAGCGCAACAAATACGTCCATGACACAATGTAAGAATGACGACAAACTTACAGGTCGTCACGCTAAGGCAACACCCATCCTGCTTTAAATTTGAACACAAGGATTATTCTCCTCTCAATTCTAAACATATCGTTCTCACTTCCGATACGAAGGTACCCCTCCACCGAATACCCCCCAATCCCGAACGGCCATCGGGCCAGCACAGCATTGGGAAACAGAAATTGTAAAACAACCCAAAAATAAAGAACCAAAAAAATAGCAGCGTTTTGCACAGATCACGGACAATAAGGTCTTGGGCTTACATGGTTACTCGTCAGAACACAACAAAACCGAAAAAAAATGTTTTTAAAATTGTTTTCGAATTGTTGCGTTTCCCTTACTACTCTTCTTACATCCGCCCTCTTTTGACAAGAGTGTGCCGGGGAAAGCACAATAGTTCGAAACTACGATTTCTGATCCCGTACCTTGAATTTTCGCATTAGAGGTACTCGCGGCAGTGATTGAAATCATCTCACAGGAGAAGTGTCAAATATATATCACACGCATTACGGATGTCCTGAATCCTGCTGGCATGAAGGCCAATCGAGACTGTACGCGAAAATGATTGACAATTTAATTATCACAAACTTTAATAATTTTCCTAAATAGGCCCCTGGCCTAGGACCAAAACGACACAAGCCTTTTTTTGGTGCGATGCGTAGTGTTCGCAATATCGAATTTGTCCACCTTTCGTGAAACACCCTGTATATGTAAAACTGATGACCTCACATTCACCCACCCACTATTTTTTCGCGATTATTTTCAAATTTTGAGTGGGTGCTTGCTCGGTATTTTGAGGTAGGCTAGTGTTTCTGGGCAGCCGGCACAACATAGACCGCATATCAACAAAGAAAAAAAGTGCAAACATTTCGTTTCCATACACCTTGAAATGCGATCAAAGATGGGCGAGTCCCGAGCTTTGATCATAGCTGCCATGCCTGTGTTCACGCAGTGCAAGCGCTGTTTGCATCCTCGCGTTCATAATTTTTGCTTCATTCACACTCGGGTGAGACCACGGTGTGGGTGAGACACAGTATAGTCAAATATCGTATTTGATATAGTAGTTGCAGTCCATGGTTGTAATCATGGCACTAGAAAGGCACAAACCTCAAAACTTACCACAAAAACGCAATCACTTTTTTTTTTTTTTTAAGAATTGAATTTTAATGGTTTTTACGTGTACTTCGACAGCCCAAATTTGGCGTTTCACATAAACCAGTAAAAGTGAATAGCCAAATAAGTACCGATGCAGTCTTTCTGCAAAATGTGTCGTGCAGTGCATCTTCGAACCAGATATATCAAGCTAAAAATTCGGAGATTGCACACTGTCCAAGCCTATCCCAAACCCAGCTAATGAGCGCCCCATGGAATTGATACGGGAGTAAACATTGACTAACATGTATGTAATTTTGGTTTGTTCGCTCAGCAGACTAGGTCAAACAAAAGCCAGGGTGCAAGTGACAAACTTCCTGATTTTCCAAGATCATTCATCACTTCTAGGTCCCAGATGGGCTGTTGACATCCAGAAACACACTCCAACGAATGGTGATCATTCAGCTATCGTCAAGAATGTCAAGACACAGTCCCATTTTGATCAACATTACTAGTCCACTTATTGAATCCTTCCTTGCTTCATCAATGCCTGCCAGCCATGGAGTGACTCTTCGCATGATGTGCTAGTGACGGTGGTATGAGAGGCTTCAGTATTGTCGCTGCAGATAGGGCTCACCCTCACACCAAAGCTGTTCGTGGTGTGCCTTTCCATGGAATTATTTGGTTGATTACAATTTCCAAGAAACGTTAATATTTATTTTGGTGTGCTTTGCGGCTAAAATAGATTCTTCAAGGATGTCTCATCTCTTCTTGCTAATGAACAAACACATTCAGTAGAAAGGTTCAATGGCTTTTATTTGTTTTCTGAGAGTATGCTCTGTTTCATACATAATATGTGATGCTGGCAAAGCTACTTGTACAAGCACACAACTTAGCCTAGTGCCTTACCTGTGCATGCTATAAAACAAATGAGATTCCAGGTGTAGCCACTCTCGCAGCATATCCTTTATATTATTACTTGCTGTGCTTTGTATGGAACAGTATAGCAGTGGCACACATTTTGAGGACATGAAAACAGTCTACAGGCCCCAATCTAAGTTTTAGAGCGCAGCTCTTACGCACTCGTTTCCGGCGTGAGCGGCATCGCCATCAGCGTCAGTGTAACCGCGTGCATTGCATGATGGGAATAATGCAAGCGGGCGCAACCACGCGCTGTATTATGGGAAAATTTCCGCAATAAATATGGCGGAAAAATTTTTCCGCTAAATTTAGCGCAAAAATTTACCGCTAAATTTACCGGAAGCATATTACCTCTAAACTTAACAAAAAAAAAAAAAAAATTTCGCCTCTAAATTTAGCGGAAAATTTTCCCTGATATATCTAGCGGAAAAATTGGCCCCGAAGGGTCCGAACAAACCCCGGGCTCAGCTCAACCACCAAGATCCTCTTTTCCCTGGACACGGGTTAAGCCACATACAGCCAGGCACGGGTAGGTGAACCCACATAGCTCGGGGTTCGTGGCGACTCGGCTCACCAAGATGTTAGGCGCTTGTCCTGTTTACTTCTTGTCCTTGTCTTTTTTTGTGCTATTTTATATGTTTACCTAAGGTGTAGGCACCCCCTGAGGAGGTTGAGAAGAGAATAAATTGTAAAGATACTGTCGCTCGTGTGATGTAAGCATTTTACAGCTTTTTATGCCCCAAACATGGCAGACTGACACAAACACCAAAGGCATATTGTAGCGAAAAAAATTGGCGACACGAGCACTAAGGGAAAACAAAGTCACAAGTGAAACGAGCAGAACCAGTGCTGATATGGCCAGACTCTGTATCGGACAATCAAGTTTGCCGTTTACTTCAGCTCTAGATTTAAGTAAATCGTAATTCGTAAAGGAGCTGTGCAACGATTTTAACGTTGAAAGAATTGGCATCTTCTACTTTTGTTTAAGGACAGAAAACACCACTCCTTCCTTCAAAATGTTGTGATTCCAGCGCATAATCGCGAGGCAAAAATAAGAATATTCCTCGACCTGCAGCCGCTAGCGGCGGCCATGAGAACCACGCGGCACGACGTCAATGGGGGACTTGTAAAAAGATAGGAAGTTGTGCGAATACCTGCTCGATAATCGTTCCAACATTAATATAAATGCGTCAAAAACCTGGTATCATCGACAAAACTTTTATTATACGGAGTTTTAGTGGCGCCATCTATCCTAGGTCCACAAAACCGTCGGCTCTATCTGTTACCGCGAACAGCCGGCAGAAGCCGGAAAGGGACAGGGGCAGACAGAGCCCTTGCTCCGGGGGCAGAGCCGGACAAGGATGGCCGGACCCGGATGAAACTTTCCTCCTCTCACCATATTGTTTGTGCTGTGCCAGCACGTGGTCACGTGGTCGCGAGCGGATGAGTTCTCACTGCTCACTGATGGCTCTAGAGAGAGAGCTTCACAGGAACCACGTGCGACCCCCATTGACGTCACAGCGCACGTGACTCCGAAGATAATGAAGGAGTTGAGAGGTGCCGAAAACCTCAATCTTTGTCCATTTTTAAAATAAAAACTAGGACATGCAGGCTCAGGCAGTTTTTTGTTCTTTACTTCAGTAAAGTGGAGACACCGACTCCAAAATTATTTAAGCAAAGCACTGAAATTGTTGCACAGCTCCTTTAAGAAAGGTTGTGGCAGGATTATACTTCAATCGGCTCTCATGATACAAATACTAAATTCTTTTTCATGTACACTTTAATTTCAGCTTTTAAATTTGGCAGATTTTCTAGCAAGACGCAAAGTACAGTTGTAAAAGAATAAGAGTTCGACAAATGCACGAAAGTGTTAGATCAGTGTGAACAAAACAAGAAATAATAAATTTCACTTTCTACAGATAAAGTTGGAAATTGACTGCATCATACTTGAGCATTCTGAAATCTCCGAGCTTATAGAGAAACTACTCAGCTGCCGCATACACTCAAAATGAAGCTTCGAACGTAGCTCCGTAGAACCTAAAGGAAATATTTACCAAGAAGGTAAAAGCAGCTATAATAAGGCAATTCAAAACAAAATAAAATGCTACATAGCAGAACTACGGCTATTGCCTAACTGCAACTCGTATGTTTAGTACTGTGAATATTCCACTGTTTCTCACGTTAGGCGAACAACAAAAAGATCCCTCACATGTGCACTTTTTTATGCCTACTTAAAGTGCTTATCTGGGTAAATGTTTTCCCACAGGCTTCACACTTGTAAGCTCGCTCCCCACTGTGGGTTCTCTTATGTCTCAAAAAGCAAGATCTGTCCGAAAAATCTTTCTCACAGGTGCCACATTGGTACGGTCTTTCGCCAGTATGTGCTTTTTCGTGAATCCTCAGGTGCTGACTTCTGGTGAACGCCTTCTGGCAAACCTGGCAACTGAATGGTTTCTCACCCGTGTGAGTCCTCATGTGCATCTGTAAGTGAAACATTCGCGCGAATGGTCTCTCGCAGACAGAGCAGCGGAAAGGCTTCTCTCCTGTGTGTGTCCTTTCATGCTTGGTGACATCAAAAAGATTACGACTGAAGTAAGGGCAGAACTCGCAGTGGTACATGCCCTCATATCGTGGCCGCGTCGTGGGTTGCGACACAACCAGTTCGCTTCTTGGGGAAGAGGAGTCGCTCTCGCTGTCCCCATCGTCCTGGAAAACTGCTTCGGCCTTCACTGTTAGGAAGACCCGAGAAACAAAACAAAGAGATTCAACAACAAAGAATGTTCAATGCCAACATGCCAACATTAGACAAGTTTGACAAATCTGCACTGTGTTCAGCAGAAATTAGCACACACAAACAAGTGTACTGACACCTGTTCGTTTCAGAACAAAGCAAACAAACTTGACAAATAAGAATGATTCAACTATTAGGAAAAGCTGTTATTACGATAGTCATATCACACTTTGCAATAATGAAAAAAATATGAGCATAGCCCATTCATGCAGAACATTTTCATGTGCACATTATCTTCCATTGAAGCAGCTCATCTCAAATCCTAATAGCCGTAAGCAACAAAAAGCGAACCCAACTTCTGGGCCTCGAAGCTCCAATGAAATAGTAGAAGGCTTCAGTGAATGCTATGGTACTGTGGCGGTACCATGTAGTGACGTCCGTCCGTTGTAATAATGTCCTAAAAATGTCATTGTAGAGTCAATGTCACTCAAATCAACGAAAAATCACACACTATTCGAGTATGCAAGCACTCCTTCCAGTGGAAAACTGCTGACATCTCGTAGTATCAAACACCAGTCAAGAGCAAATGGTGCAAGACAACCACATCAGTCTGGTTTCGTTTGCACAAGTAGGTTGGTGGTGAATGTGATAAAGTAGGTTGAATGCTTGGGCTCATCTAAATAACTGGGATTCAATTCATGCAATAGGGGACACTCCATTTGATTCAATGATGCTGGAATGATATAAGTAGGCTGTATACTTTCCGGTTTTAACCGTAAGACACCAATAAACATCCACAGTGTCGAAAATGAAAAATCGGTTAAAACCGAAAAAATACTGAACATTTTTGTACAAGCAGCAGTGTTTTTTTCTGTCTTTTTTACTGAGCAGGTTGTATGTAAACATTTTTTTTTACGGTGGTTTTGGATGCTAGTTAGCATAGGTCTCCTTAGGGTAATCGAGGTGTGTTTTTTTTTTCTATCAAGGCTGGTTTCATTGAATTTTAGTTTATGTCCCCAAAATGTTGGCCTCATTGTGTCCTTTTGTAGATTGCCACGTTGACGGTTAGCCTCCTTCTTTGTGGACCCAAGTTGGGCGGTTTGAAGTGTCTTTTATATTTTTTGGGCCGAAGTGTGTCTTAACTGAAGCAGAAGCGAAGTATATATCACAATAATAAAGTATCAGGAACATTTTGTATCAGATGTAAATAAAAGTTGAACTTTTCTTTCTCTTGATTGTTTGTTTCTATTGACGATTTTTCCGTCAAGACAATTCACCGAAATGCACCCGTATATTGGATAGAAATAAACACCGAAAAACATCCGCCGATTTTTGACATGAATAAACACCGGAAAGTATACGGCCTAAATATAAGCAAGAACACTGCACAGAGAATGCATGTTCCCAAAAGTTGAGCTGGCCAGCGGGAAGGACCCTGTCTGCAAAGCAGCAATGTGCCATTTCCTGCATCTTGCAATGGTTGCCAGAGTCGACCTGCAAGTTTGAGAGGAGAAGAAATTGAAGGCGCTGTCGCTGGTGCGATGTAAACATTTGACCGTTTTGAAATACCCCAAACATGGCAGACCGACACGGACACCAAAAGCATATTGTAGCAAATGAATTAGTCACAGGAGAGCTCAGAAAGAAATGTCACAAATAAAACAAACAGGACCAGTTCGGCAGTGCACAGGAAGAATGCGGGAGCCTTGAGGTCGGCGTTTGCAAAAAGGCCCATGGCAACAGATTTGTGTATACAGATAAAATAACAACGCACTGCTAGTCCTATTTGTCGCACTAACCACTTCACTGGACATGCTTTTAACAAGTGACAACTTTTATTTTAAGAATATGAAGAGCTTTGCACAAAACACTATAGCCTTCCTTACTTTTCACACACACACATATATCAAATTAATTACGCAAGTATCTATCCAAGAAATACTGCTCAAAAATATATAACCCTAAAAGTCATCAGGAGCTAAAAAAACATATGGAGAAACTTGAATTCAGTACAAATGGGTGTCACCAGGTACTTCTAAATGGGTACCCCTTAAGGTGGCCCCTCATCCGATGCAAAAATAGATCAGCTCGTATGATTGATTTTCCACGATTCTAGCACAGGTACCGGCGATCTCCCTAATGAATTCTTTCGAGATTCATCAAGTGGGTTGCATGTTCCAAGGCTCTCACAGATGTGCTGCACTTTAATATATTCTTTCTCCTAAGTGCATCCTTTTGTGTCTGGTGATGCCAACCCCGTTGCACGCAGAGTAAAGACCATAAGAGCATTGGTGTTTGTCTTTGAGCTGCTGGGGAGACTTCCACTAGCCCTTCTCTTCTTTGCAGGTAGTGCCTGAGGTGGGTCCTGCAGGGAACATGTGGCATATCAAATTGAATGTGCAGACACTGATGTGGCAACATGTTCTAATATGCACCATGCACTATTCATGTAAATAATAAACAATTACATTTTCAGCATTTGCATGCTATTCATCACACATCTTCTTGCTATGGCTTTTATAGAAAGCTACATCAATTATTGCAACTTCAAAGTTTATATTTCTGTTTACCAAAGGCATAACCATAGAGCTGGCATCACAACGAGTGCACTAATGGGTATAGCTTTGGAGCAGACATTTTTCAATGCAGTTACAAGCATATACACCAGCTTGCAGCCATGGTGTCATGCCGCCACAGTGGCATTGCTGTTGGCATGAAGCATGCACAGATGCTTCACTCCTTACAAATCTGGTTTCTGCACACGTGTCATGCCCACAGCGGGTGCGAGCAAATGCCAGCTTGTTTGTAAACAGCACACTAGCTTATAGGCACATAGGATGTGTTCTGAAACACCGAATCCTATGCTAGAAGTCTATTATTTAAAAAATAGCCATTGGCTAACCACGCACCAGGAAAAAAAAATCTTTTGCAGAGAAATAATGCAGTTACAGCACAGGTATCTTTTCACCTTCTCTGTGTGAAGTGACCAATGCAAGGTTCGCAAAACGACTGCATATTGTGCAAGTGAGACTAATTAAGAATAATCGATAATAACAATGTAATTAGTTCTAGAAATTATAAAATGCGGTTGAATGAACGAAACGAAGCTGAGCAGTAGGAGGGGATGAAATGAAAGACCTTCCCTAGAAAGCTCTGGAAAGCATAATCCACGTAGATCGTGATAAAAGCTACAATGTCACAAGATATGCAAGATAGTCAAAAGTTCCCTACAATGGTCATACAGCTTTGAATTCTCGCCACGGAGGAGGTATTGGTGTGTTTAGCCAGAATGACCAATTCTAAAGAGACAAAGAAAAGTTCAGGATGACGGTCTGTATAAAAGGTGTTCTCTCATTCCCAAGATGGGATTTGATGACATGAAGCTTGTTTTCTTTTTCGACATCTCATTCCAGCTGCCACGAGCTAAAAATAGAATTCTTAAAGAGTTGCTTGAAATCCTTGTTGGACAAGCCAAAGGAGACATCTACAGATGCGGCCAGCTTATCTGCTTCTTCATTTCCTCTAATACCCGCATGGCTCGGCACCAGGCAAAATCTGGTGGTTTGTTTGAGCTGGAGATTGATTAAGTTTTATACGTAGAAGATATGCAAAGAGGTTCTTTGTAGGCGTCACACCGGCATAAGTCGCTCGACAGTGGCCAACTACGTCAAGGGCCATCCACACAGGGCACTGCTTGTGCTGTACACAGCCGCTGCTGGACGGAAAGCGAGGTTGTCCTCGACTTACGGCCCGTTTTGAGACATCTACTGCTGGGCGAAATCCGCCCCTTTTACAGGCATATTTGGGCAAAGCCTTGGAGCATGCACATGACGTGGGTGGGTATGGATATCACTCCCATGCCACTCACATGCTTTGCTTTAAGCCTAACTTAAGGTCTCTACTGTTTATGACAGTCACAAATCTGCAGAGAGCAAAACGAGAGAGATGACAGCGAGGAGGCAAGGTGATAAGCCGTACTGTTTGCATGGTTCCGGTCCTCACTGGAAACGAATGTGCACGCCAAAGCGCTCATACATACGGTAGCAGACACCATACAGTGCCAGCGTTAGACTCGAAACCTAGCTGACAGCGGTGTAATAAGCAACAGTAGAGCTCAATGGGGTCTGCCATCTTACAAATATCTGAGCATTATACCAGACGTCAGATGTGATCCATTGACCTCTCTGCCCGACGTTAGTATAGTGCCACTGTTAGAGTGAAATCTGACACCTTTTCCCATCAAGTCCAGTCTACGTCGCCACTTTGCGCAGACAATAAAAATTTATTATTGGTTGCTTACAGTGATGTATTTTGTAGAACTAAAACAGAGTTTCCTCAAAAAAATATGAAGTTATAATTTTTACGCTAGTAAATTACCCCAAACGATCAAATGAATTAATGTTTGTTATACAATAAAGGACAAGCACTCCAAGTACAAATATAACTCGAGACTGAGAAAAAAAAATGTAGCGCAACTCTTTTAAAAAGAACAGCTAAATCCCGAAGTAGTAGCCTCGGAGAGTCCAAACAGACTTGAGAACGCCACCACCCAATATATGTAAAAAAAAACAGTGTAACCAAATGAGATACAATGAAAAAAAATCACATGCCATTGCGATCCCATCTAATGCATACATTTTAGGCATATACCTTGAAATAGGAAACATATACTCTTCCCTTTGACAAAAAATGAGACATTACAAACTGATATTCCTCATAAGAGATGCAGCTTGTGAGAAAAAGTAAAAGCAAAGGCAACACTGCTGCATCCCTAGCCTCAATGGGTACTGATAATTAGGACATATAGGGTAAAGTATGAAAAAATGGAGAGGCAGTGTACCGTATGTGAAAGGAAAGACGAGACAATAGAACGCATGATATGGGAGCGCACGGGGCTGAATCCCACCGCCCCCCGCTGGGGTTTGCAGATGAGAACGGAGGAATGGATGAAAACGGCATCGCAATAACAAAAAGATTAGAAAGCAGCTGGAAATTATCCAGAGAGAATTGAAGGACGTGAAAACCTAGCACAGCTGGGGACAGGCGGGACAGAGAAAAATTAGGACTCCCTCTTTGCGTGGCTCCATTCCAAAGATTCAACCCTGTGTCCAAGTGGGCACAATGTTGGGGTCGCACCCACAAGGTGTGGCCAGAGGAAAGTCGGCAACTCCCTTGCCGGGGGGAAGAGGCAGGGGTAATGTTTCCAATTTTTTTTTTTCCCCATCCTCCAAAGATCATGCTGGTACAATCCCACAGCACCTGATGATAGTTATAGAAAGAAAGAGAGTAAGGAAATTGGCAGGGAGGAAAAATCATACTTTTGGTTTCTAGGCTGGGCTGGCTAGGTAGGGTTGGGTAAAATGATGATCAGCTGACTGCCATTGGCCAAAACCCAGCAACAGCATTGGGATCCAATGATGTGGCACCTGCGTGAATAAGAATACCGCGCAAAGAACTGCTGCCAATCGTTGGCTCCCTTCATGGGAGCCCTTTGCTTCGCGGCAGCGATTTCAGGATTTGCCATTGTCTTTGAGGGAATAAACAATGTCAGGGAGATTGACTTGCAAGTACAAGTCGAGAATGTATGAATCTGATACAGTTTGTGATGCGTGTCTGAGGTATACCTGTCCATGGAAGAAGAATGTGATTTACTATTACTGTCAAGACCGGCATTAATGAAGTTAACGATAATTTGATATCACTTCGCTATATCCGCATCTTCGTTATACAGTAGACGCGCGCTAAACGAAACTCGCATAAACGAAAACGTCTCTTAAACGAAACAAATCTAAAAAAATTAATTGGTTTCCTATAAAATGAGTACTAAGTTGTGCTCGACAATCGAAACACCATTTTGCGGGCAACACGGATAAAGGAAACCAAAACTGAGCTTCATATTGACTTCGTTATTGTCGGTATCCAGAATCCAATCCAATATGCAGTCGCGCCCGCCTGTCACGTCGTGCACTTTTGTTTCTGGGCGCCATTTTGCAAGTTGTGTTCGTCCTGCGTTGGTCTGTTGCGATTTCCGTGCGTTACTCTCTGGGGGCGTCTCTTTCAACGCGCCTGCAAGATGGAAGGAACCGCTAAAAAGCGCCCGCATAATGCGTTGTCTTTAAGCGACAAAATGAAAATTCTTGAATGCGTGAGGCACGGCCAAGAGTCGAAGACAGCCATCGCGAAAAGGCATGGCATCCTGAAGTGCACTCTTTCGAGGATTTTGAAGGATGGTGACAAGATTGAGAAGGCATACAACAGCGGCGCTTTCGCCCCCGGTAGGAAGAGGATGCGTCCAGCCGACCACGAGGGCCTCAAGAAGGCGCTTTTCCTGTGGTTTAAGCGTGCCCGAAGCTCCAACCTTCCAGTGAGTCTGCATATTTTGGAGGAGAAGGCAAGAGAAATCACACTCCAGATGGGCATTGAAAACTTCAAATTCAGTGACGGCTGGCTAAGCCGTTTCAACAAGTGCCACGGCCTTGTGTTTTACACCATAGCAGGTGAAAGTGCCGCGGTGGATCAAAAAGTTTGCACTGACTGGCAGCAGCAGAAGCTCCAAGATGTACTCTCAAATTATGAGCCCCGCGACATCTTCAACGTAAACGAAATGGCGCTTTTTTATAAGCTTCTCCCGAACAAGACTCTCAGCTTTAAAGGTGAGAAGTGCACAGGAGGTAAGCACAGCAAGGACCGCGTCACTGTTCTGGTGGGAGCAAATATGGACGGGTCCGAGAAACTGAAGCTTCTGGTTATCGAGAAAGCAAAGAGACCCCGAGCTTTTAAAGGTGTGAAAGGACTGCCGGTATTATATGACGCAAATACCAAGGCTTGGATGACTCAGGCAATTTTCGAAAGCTGGTTGAGGGAGAGGGACGCCGAGTTTACCAGAAAACGCAGAAAAGTTGTGTTCATTGTGGACAATTGCCCAGCGCACGGTGAAGTGCGCGATCTGAATTTACATTCACCTGGAGTTCCTCCCTCCCAATGTAGCAGCCGTACCCCAGCCGATGGATATGGGTGTTATTTGAAATTTAAAGGTGTTTTACCGTCGCCACGTTCTAAAAAGGATGTTGCTGTGCATGGATCGGGACAAAGGGTACACCCTAGACCTCCTTTCTGCAAACCCACATCTTGGCCCAATCGTGGGATGAAGTTGTGTCTACGACAATTCAAAGATGCTTCGGGCATGCAGGCTTCTCTAAGGAAGTGGCCACGGACCAAGAGGAGTCGGATGCCGACAGTGCTGAAGCGCAATGCTGTGTTTGGTATGGTGGCTGAGGTGTGCGGCACTGGCACTGTGACAATGGATGATTATGAAGCTGTTGATGACGACGTTGTCACCTGCCGTGAGGGCACTTTAGCAGATATACTAAAGGAAGTTGAAGATGGCACCGGTGATGAGAGTGCAGAGGAGGTCGACAATGACGTCCACCAGAGCACCCCACCATCGACTACAGAGGCAAGCCATGCAGGAGAAGTACTCCAGCACTACTTCCAGATAGAGGGCTGCTTGGAGCATGTGTGCAGCCTAAACAAGATGAACGCCTACTTGGTGAAGCAGTGCCACGCCAAGCTGAAGCAGACAACCTTGCACAACTTTTTCAGGCCCTTAAGGCCCAAAAAAGCTGTGCTTTTTTGGGCCCAGTCGTGACCCTTAAGGGGGGACGTGGGAGCGAAAGCTGTCCATATAGGTTTCTGAACCAAATTTAATAAAAGTCGGCATTATTTACTGCCAAAAATTGGGTTCATTATTTCATTTTATAACGAGGAACACAACCTTTTTTGTTTTTACGACAGTAGGCATCGTTTTAGTATCAACATGGGTGCAAAATCAGGTGCCCTACATATCTTTAAATCAATATTATGGCTGAAATATGAACAGAAGAGATAGGAAACTTGGCAGATAAGGAGAGCATGCAGATTCCAAAAATGCTATTTTTCGAAAATCGATTTTTTGGTGAATTTTTTGTCTAAAGACCCATTCCCCCTTAAATGAAACTTCTGATAAATGAAACAGATTTCACTGCCCCGCCGAGTTTCGTTTAAAGGGAGTGTACTGTATCTAAACTTCATAAAAGTAACATGCAAAACAAAAGAAGTAAAAAACACGGGCCGTTCCGCACACGTTTATCGTGCCTGCAGAAGGCGGTCAAGGCTTCCCCGCACGTGCTCTTTGCTAGATCGCAGCCAATTCTCACCAACTGCAAGAAGGCCGGAGGACACTGACGGGGGACGGCATTCTTTACGTTTATGCATACTCTGTCGAGGATGTCGGCATGCTTTTGTTTCAAGGGGATTGCCTTCGTCGTCGAGATGCCGAGACTCGCCATCGTTGAGTGGCGATGAGTAGCCGAATCGGTGCCCGAGCGAATCGATGCTTGAGCAGAGAGCGACCACACCGACTTGCAACGCCAACATAGAACCCGATGAAAACAAAGAGGCGCGCATGGTACTGAGTTCGCACTCAAGCTCATGTTTCGTCGGTAGAGAGAGCATAGATATAAGAGGGGGGGGGGCAGCTGCTCCATTGGGGTCACATAGTTTATGGGCCGCATTTGCATAACGAGCTGCAGACTGCAAGGAGTCAAAAGAGTTCACCTCCTGCAAGCGTGTTCACCTCTCCACCCAGTTTCCAAGCAACACTGGGCACGAGACAACCAAATGCTGCGCCAATCTGTCCAGGAGGCGTCTGCAATTAAATTGCAAATGCTCTACATGGTTGGAGTGGCTCCATCGCTCAAATCCAGGCTCTCTTCGTCGTCTCCGCGTCAGTACGTTGTCGCTATCGCCCTGAACGTCGGCCGTGACGGCTTCTCCGCGTGCAATGCGGAAAAGCCGCTCCCCACATAAGGAGTGGGGAGCAGATGACGACGCAAAGGACGCCGCCGCCAGCCTTTGCAGCGCGTCTGCGGCTCGTTCTGCGTGGCTGCTCGGCCGCGGCAGCAAAGTGCAACAGTCTGCCACTTTGCAAACTTTCCGAAGTTTATTTTTAATTACCGTATTTACACGAATCTAGGTCGACCCATTTTTTTAAGTTTTGAAAATCTGAAGTGGAGTGAAGTCGGCTTATAATCGAACCAAAGCAATTCACCGCTCACAAAAACGAAACAATCGCAATAGCAAGAACACCTCTGCTTGTTAAGAGTTCAGCCGGTTGTACCTGTAGCATTGTGCTATTCTGTGCATACATTTTACGAGTTTCCTTATTTTTATTTAATTTGCGCAAAAGAGTATTATTGAAAGCAATTCACAAATTAGCCCGAACGTACAGCAGTGAACGGTGCACCGCGCGTCTTGTAAGAGTCATTCCAGAATGACCGCTGTTACACTTCTTTTTGCAGTTTTTCGCACGATTCACGGTCGCACGTGATTTGATCGAGTGTCAAGATCATCCTGCAGCACCAACTATGTTTTTTGTATTGACACGTGTGATCCGGGCAGTTTAGGCTTTTGGAGCTTGTTTATGGCCATTCTTTCAGAAGAAACCAACAACTGTGCTGCTGGATGCAAATTCGACCCGTTGGGGCGGGTGGTGCTCCAGTGGAGTCTGCAATGGCGCAGGATCTTTACTGTGACGGCAAACGAAAAGGCTTCCGAGGGCCAAGGTCTAGATAGGTGGGGTGCTTTCCGGAGTTGGACGTGAGGCTTGCAAAGTACGCCGCAAAAGTGTGCAATTGGTCCCTACCCGTGACATGCATAGCGATCACCGAGCAAGCGCAGAAGATGTGGTTGATGCTGTCATTTTCAAAGTGCGAGATTTCGTTGGACGACGTGCTTTAAGAACGTAGCGGTGATGATGACGGGACTGACATCACCATTGCGGACGAATCATAGTCTGTAGTCGCGAAAAGAGTGAGAAGGACAGGGAGCAGCTTCTGTTGTCCCGCCTCCAGCCTGAGCTTCCTAGTTTCGATAACGCTTGGGCATCTCATGCGCTTCGCACGTGCATGTGCAGCCAATGCACACATGGCATTGATCGCATGCTGCAGGCTGGGCTTTTGAAAGAGATACCCTGCAGTCCTCACGTGTTCGCCGTAAAATGCGGTTCTAAAGATTTTACTTTTTTTTTCTGATGTGCAAAAAAAAGGGGGGGGGGGGGGTCGACTTACAATCGTGAAAATATATCACAAAATTTTTCTTTGCTATAAAATACACAAATACATTGATAAAGTGCAAGCAGGAACAGGAAATCGAGATTGCTTCGCTATAGCCCCCATTTCGTTATAACAGACTGTTATAAATGGTCGCGACAGTGCATGTTGCATAAAAAAACATAAATGTGAAACAAAATCACATACAGTGTAACTCACTTATAACGATACCACATGTAACATAGTCGATTATAACGACTGAAATTTTGAGTTTTCTCAGTATTGTTTAAGTGGGTTGCACTGTATCTACATTCACAACTGCAAACCTTGACTTCTGCCCACACTTTGTTGTAAGGAGAGGCATGGCCTAAAAATCTCAAATTAAACAAACACCGACTTTGAAAACTATTTTTATCCTCTTCCATAACCCATAGGAATGTTCCGGGAAAGTATCATTTTGGCGGGCCTAGTATTTACTGACAAATGAAATATTTTCGATGTGCCGGCGGCCGAAGGCACTGGCCAGACACAAGGGCGGACCCTTGAGTTCGCCAGTTTCAAAGCGTGCTCGCTCAGTGTTGAAGAGCCCTAGCGTGGAGCAAGACCGCTCCTTGCCTTGCAAAGAGCATTTCTTTTTTTGTTTGCACTCCGAGTGGTTGTTCACGTCGTGCATATAAATGACTGAGGCCCGTGAAAAAATCCTTCCTAAGCACTTTCAAATGCACTACCCACTCCCATTGAGCAATACATGTGTAAGTACCCTTAGCAGAAAACAAAATATGGGATAGAAGACAGGGAAGGCCGTACATGGTATAACAACCTAGATGTGCTGTGGTACAAGGCTGACAAGTAAGCAAGGGCGATCAGAAAGTCATCTTAAATTATGAATCATAGATAGCTAACAAGCAACACTATTTCGTTACTGCGTTTCAGTAACAGGCCCAAGAGTGGTCCTGGATGTTCCATAGTCGAACGTGGAAACCCCTTTTTCTTTCTAATCCTTACTACATGTTTTCGTATAAAGCCCCACAATTTAACAAGATCCCTTCTGCTTCAATGTTCGGCATGCCCACTGCAACTGGTTCTGCTGTCTACGAGTTGTGCGGCAAGCTTGCCTTGCTTCACCACAATAATGGTTGCTTGGCTTAAATCCAGGTACTTGTCAGAGGAGGACAGACCACCGGCGTCCTCACAGGCCGAAACAGCAGGAGAACCTCTGTATCAGAGAATACAAAGCAAGCTTACCTCCCTGTCCGAAACAGGTGAAGCCATAATCTTAGTTCAACAGTGACCCAAACACTTTGACTATATTGTAAATATTTTCAATCATTAGCTCTCCCAAAGCAAAGAAATATCAAGCTTGCCCACTCTCAGTCACGGCAAAATAATGAAGATCATTTGAACAATGCTTCTGCAATCAGACGGCCCCCTCTACACAAATTAGTTGTGATAAGTATGTTCGCTCCAATTACCTTCCTTCAGCACAGAAGTGTTGTTCCATTGTCCACCCGGCCGTACGTACGTCGGAAGGGGGCACTCCCGCAGAATCCTCGCTGTCCTCAGTTCTATTCCTTGAAATAGGTGGTTTCTCTTCTGGCACTGTTGAGCGAGACAATGGGAAAATGTCGCATTGAATATGTTGGGAAAGTGCAAAGTCATGCTGCATTCACTGCGGTTAATTGATTCAGACGATGACAGCAGATGCACAGCAGATGCACACTTTCTAGACTTGCTTTTCGAGTAGACAACTATCATATCTACATTTCAACAAAAAATAAAAAAACAAAAATGAATTTTTTGAGAAAATCGATTTTAAATTTGGTGGTTTTTGGTTTTCGAATAACATTAACGTAAATGTCCCGCAAAGGATATTTAATACAGCTAAATCATTTTATAATATCTATAAAGAGTGTGTTTTGGGCTCTCCATAGACATAAAAAATATTGATGTAACCCAAGTAGATCGCCAGTATTTAATTGTCAAAGTTGGTCAACAATTGACCGAGGGGGCGGATTTGACATTTTTACAGAAAAAAAGCAAAACGCCTAAAATTATTTCATGGTATTAGAGCGTTTTACCTGTGCCCACAGAGTGCTTGAAAAAAGTTAATATAATGTGGACTGAAAATCCACGACGGGAGATCGAGCGAAACATCCGACCCACGACGGATGTGAAAAACACTGCTTTCCGCCGCGGCCTCTTTTAAAATTCGTAAGTCGTGAACAAAAAATCCGACGAACTTCCAGTTTGTGGCTACTGCGTTTTTAGAGAATACGCCATAACATATATTTTTTTCAGCGAAATTAAAAATTCGACCCTTTTTGCCTGAACGATTTGAGATGAAACCACCCATATATATATGTGTGTGTTTTTTTTAATAAGATGTTGCACTTTTTATACATCATCAGTGATGCCAAGTTGAAATTCCTGCCAACTTGGCAACAATGATGTGCCTTCTGTAGCCGCGAAGAACTCTTGTTTCGGTTTCAACGTAGGTTTAAGCTTTATCAAAGGCTGGTGGGCTGTCAAAAATAGTCGTAGGAACCAGGGTGGCCAGTTCCGCTTATTATAAGCGGATTTGTGCTTCTTTTTTCACCGAGTCGCTTGTAGACTTTTCCGGTCGCTTGTCGCGTTTTTTGGGCTTATTCGCGTTTTTCCCGTAAATATTGTTATTTTATTGCTCGTCATGCTCATTGACAGCGCGTTTGTCGTCAAAAACGCGAAATACAGCAGGACCGTTTGGCGCCGCGGTTAGGTGGCGCAACCTACCGTCCGTCACAAAGTACAAAACAATTACTATCTATTCACAAATGTTTTGGCACCTTGCCCATCTTGCCAGTCGGCAGTCGCGGTCGTCGTGTCTAGTTGCCATTGTATTTTGCGCCAAATGGCTTCGAAGTGGTCGAAGCAGCGTGCAAGTACGAGATCCGCGCTCATCATGCCGACCTCGTTCAGCACATGGCAACGGAAAAACCCGTGAGGAACTCTCGGCCACTTTCCAGTGCACGTTTGACTACCATGGGCTTCACCAAGTCGTCGCCTCAAAGAACGATAAAAGAACTGGAGCACAAGCTTGCATGCTACTCAGCGTGTCATGCCACTATCCGGCGGATAGTGGCATGGCACGCTGACTTCGTATTTGAGCGAGTTCGCCTTCGTATTTGAGCCAGTTCTCTTTCTCATTTTATTATTAATAAACCATTTTCAAGAATGTGTACATTTATTGAACTTCCGCTTGTTTTGGGCTTCTTCACGAAGGTCACGCCGCTTTTTTTGGGCCTGTTTGGGGACGACTATTCGCTTATTCGCTCGGCCGCATCTGGCCACCCTCGTAGGAACTGTGGTTGCACTTGTCTAACAGGGCTAACTGCTTGCATCGGTCTTCGTAACAAAGATGGCATTATTTACATAATTTAACTATATCGTGGCATATTTTTTGGACCGCAAGAGCTTCGGGGACACTTCAAATGACGTTATTGGCATTGCTGCCCTGCAATCCTGTTTAAGTGTCTACCTTTTTGGCGGTTTCCACGTCTCTTGTGGTTCGGGGAACCCAGCGGGCACGGAGATAGTAACTAAATATATCAGTGCATCATATTTTAACTCCTCCTCCTAAGGGGGCGCCCCGTGGTGTCGAACGCGCGCAGCACGTAATGAAATCGTGACGTTGTTGGTCCCGGTCAGCCGGGGAGGACTTTTCAAATAAAGCGAATTTCGAGAAAAGTAAAAGTTCACTAAATTACCACGTACAGTGCGCTCAGGTTCGGTGCAAATTAAAAAAACAGCAAAACGTTGTTGCAGGGCCCCTTTAACAGTTGTGCAATGTCACACTAAGAAAAGAAAACCGCAAAGTATTTATCTTTGACTGCATTTGTTTTTGAAGAAATCTGATGTAGGCGCCTACGTTGCGGCTCAGATGCAAGATTTCACGAGTTATCCGCGGGGTTTTACCTTTTACTTTCTGGGAGCATAGCGGAATGAATCTATTGAAGCACGTGAGGACGACCTCCCTGAAGGACCACGGTGTGTCTGGGCAGAAGCCATTTTGTTTTTGCAAAAGTCGAAAGCTAGGACATCAGTGTTTTTAATTAGCCTTGTTGTAATGTCTATACTGCTTAGTTGGACATCAAACCGTTACGCGAGCAATTCAAGGAAAGTCAAAGACCACCAGTCTGTGATCCAAAACAGCCTCCATAACTCTTGCTAGTGCACCTACCTGTGCCACTGACTCCAAAATGAAGCATAGATGTAGCAGTGACCTGCATACAGGGGTGATACGTGAATGCGCTATTAACAATTTGTCGGAGGTTGTAGCTGAATGCATGTCAATAAGGGCGTTGGAAGATTGCAACTACTTTATGGTGTCATGCAGTCCCAATCGATGTGGGGCAAGTTGATGTCGACCGCCAAAACAATTAATGAAGAATTCTTGATATGAGCTAGCAGGACATCTAGAATTCCCCATAGAGGCAAATATCAGCGTTTGAGCTCCTGTACACTGTGGGGCAAGTTAGTTGTTTGAATGCTCTCCCAGAGGTGCTGCACTCTGTGGAAATCCAGGCGCAGCTGGACTCTATTGTCACAGTAGCATATTTCTGTCAGGGGCGAGGGGGTCAGCGCCATCCTTAAAGGGGAGTGGAGCTCCAACAAAATAATGAAGGTAATTTTGTTTCCTTTTTCTACAATTTTCTCCATGTATTAAACATCCACCTGTGGAAATGTCTACAAAAGATTTATCTAAATATTAATCACCTTTCGAGGAAATGAATTTTGAAGTTTTTGCGTAGACCCCAAAACTACATGCTGCCGCTCTGTTGGCAACAACGAGCAGGGGCACTTGCGACGTCAATTGTTGTATATGAGAGCAGACGACGTTCCCTAAACCTTGGCATTGTGGTGATAGTGAGCGTCTGTGGTTTTGCGAATAGCGTCTTGCTTGCAATGAACCTGGTCTTCTTTCCACAATGGCCCTTGCTTGAGACATGTGGTACATTAGAGTGAGTTGGCCAAGAGACAGATAATGCTAAACACCAAACAGCTTCTGTCGCGGGCTGTTCTAAGTTCACTCTCTTCGTTCATTTCCCGCGAAGGTCGAGCTGACTATGAGCCCTGGTGTTCTTCGGTTCCGAAAGTGGAAGATAACACAAAAAAGGTAAGCATCCTGAAGAGGCAAATAAAGAAAAATCTTTAAAGAAAGGCGGCAAACTCCAAATGCACAACGCAGGTAAAGAATCTTGCTGTGTTCTCACAGCCTAGGAGAGAAGCAGAAATTTCTGGCTGATAGGGTCGCTAAGAGTTACAATATGACAGTGGCCAGAGAGCACTTTTTAGAGAGGTCTATAGCTTCAGAGTCCATATTTTTCCATGCCTTACAAGCATATAGGCATTCAAGCTGATATAACCTGAATCCCATCCTATGCTAAACATCTCTTCATTCTGAGGAAAGTCTATGGCTTATCATGCACTAAAAAAAAAGAACAACTTTTGCAGCAGAAGAATGCATTTAGAGCGCAGGTATCTTTGCACCTCAAATGTGCCAACTGAGCAAATGTAAATCTGTTAAAGACTTATCAGACAGGCTTGAGTTACTTGAACACTACACCGGAGGACTGCGTCACCTGTGCCGGCAGTGGGGGCTTCGGAAGGACCCGGCCAACTGGGGCAAGCAGGGGCGCTGTCACCAGTCGCACAGGGCTGGTGGTGACACCTTCACCAAAGTCGTGATGAGCTGCATGGTTTAAAAGCTCCTGCAAAGAAAGCACAGGTTAGTTTCAAGATGGCAATATGACACAAAAAATATCATTCGCAATTGAGGCCATCTTCACAGCATTCATTTCCCACCATTGAATTCATTCTTCTCGGTAGGATATGTCAAAAAGAATGATTTCATTGTATTGCATTCATGCAATTGAGGGCATTTTCAGCAACAAATACAAACAATATTAAAAACAGTACAGCTAACAGCTGGCACCTTTAAAGGGCCAGTGAAAAGAAAAAAAAAGTTTCTTTTTAAACAGTCTGGCTGGGACACGCGTCCCAAAAAATAAACTTTACGCAAAAAAAAGAAAGAAAAAATTTTGGAGCAATGTTGCTGGCGCGAGATTTATTTTAAATTCTGTGTGCAAAGTCCATGATTTCACGAAATGTTCATACTCTTTTTCCACCTCAACATGAAGACAAAGCCGATCCACCTCTCCTCCACGTGCCCGAAATGCCGAGCAAGAAAACAAGTGGAAAAGAGGTGACTACCGACTAAATTGCGTCTCGCGTTGTCAATATTGCTCTAAAAGTTTTTTTGTTTTTTTTGCGTAAAATTTATTTTTCAAAATGCACGTCCCAATCAGACTGTATAAAGACGAACATTTTTTTTCTTTTCAGTGGCCCTTAAATGGGCCTCCCTTTCTTCGAGGCAGCAATGCAACATTTTCTTTGAGAAAATATGCAATAGTGGAGATTAACCTGCAAGCATAAATTGGAAATTCATTCATGCGACACCGTCCACGGTGCGTGTCCGGGCGACCTATTTCAGGCAAACTAAAATGCGACTTATTCCTAAATAATGCTTCAAATAACGAAAGTGTGAAAAAAAATATTTCGCCATTTCAGCTTCCATGTTTAATAACACGGGCAATGGCCAAGTCCACGAAAAAAAACACCTGTCTCGGCGTATGTGCCACATCGTCAATTACTTTCTTGCAAGTAATTTCAACGCTAGAGATATCTGTACGCATGCCCCACTTTTGGGGGGATGTTGCAAAGGAGCAATCTTTTTTTACGAGACTCTGAGTAGTCTGCTGGAAGCCGACCACATTTTTTCAGTGGTGGTTGTCTTCAAGTTGTCTATTACATTTTGTCATAGGAATTCATAGGATGCAAAAAGATCAAAAGGCCTTCTTTATAAAAACAGGAGTATGGTCAGGGTAGTTCCATCTAAAATGGGTATTAAAAAATGGTTGAAAAATTAATCATAGTGTAACACTTCAGTTGAAATAAACCCTCTCTCTACCTTCTTCTTACACTCGGTAGTTTAGTTAGCTTCTAAATATAATATTTGTAAGGTGCCGGTAAAAGCCAGCATATCCGGTAAAAACCTCCATCAATAAAATGTTTCCCCAAAATTTTTGAAAATACCAAGCTCAAGATTCTAACAAAATAAACAGCAAAAAAACAACCACCCACAAGTATTATGCAAATGTACACTCAAGTTTTCAAAGTGACACTGCGCTTCAGCAGTGTTGAAACGAGAGTTGAGTCAAAGTTTGCTTTCGATCAACTGCTGCATGAGAACTTTGGACTGCCGCATTTATTCAAACAAAGACGCACTTCTTTTTTTCTTTTTTTCTTGGCACTACTGTTTTACGTTTGAGCTTAACTTACAATCAAGACCAAAGAAGGTAGACCTGTAATGGTACTAAGCAAAATTTACAACCAAGTCGCACTAACCCAGGCACTTCCCATGATGATAATGCAATTAATGCAAAGGTGCAAGAGTGCTGGATAAGAATAACCAGAATAATCCCTGGAGATGGGGAACAAGGAGGCAAAGGACAAACACAGCTTGGTGATTTGTGTTTGTCCTCTGTGCCCCTTGTCGCCCTTCTCCAGGGTTTATTATCATTGCTCCCCAATGTCGGCTGCTACTTCTAGAACACTGCTGCAAAGCAGGGAAGCTCGACATGCGCATGCTGGTGTGAGGCAGTTAAAGTTGTCGAGAGCGGTGCAAGTGCCACGGTACACTGTAGCCACAACATGAAGGCATGTGGCAGACATGATAATCAAGTGATCTCATCAGGAGTAAAAGACCCCGGTTCTGCCTTATCACAGTAGCTGGCCTGCCATGGCACTATTTTGCAAATTTCTCTGCGACTTTTTAGCACCTGTCATATCCGACGTCGTCTAGAATATCAACCAATGATGGGGCTAGCACAGTTGGTGAGCAATCCGTGCTTCGTTTCACCTTGAGTCAAAGTGCAGCTGATGCTACAAGCCAATGGGACCAGTCAAACAGCGTCACAAGTGTGACATCATGGCATTCCTCGTCTTTCTGTACATATTTTTTTATCGTCTAAACAAATCAAACCCAGCAAATGCCCCGGGGATCGCACTTTTACTACCTATGTGTTTCATGGTTGTATGTGTTTGAGCCTTCAACTTCATTTTGACCTAAGATGAAGCAAAGGATGCGGTGAGTAAAGACCGTTCTGAATATTAAAGTCGAGCAATAATAAATATTTTTTTTCTTTGTTTAGGCTTGGTACAGGTGCGGTGCAATTCTTAGGAAAAATGGAATTTTGTTGCAAGATGTAGAAGACTTTCACTTCTGGTGCAATTTGGTGAAAAGGGCGCAACACTTCCATCACTGCATGACAAAAATATAACCTAGTGCCCATGCAGTGATAATCAGAAGGAATCACCTGCTTTCATTGCACAAGTCTTATCTTCCTCTCCCTACAAGTGCCGCAGAGTAATAAACACTCTATAATTCACAACTCCAGCGCCCTATAAATGGCAGGGCAGTAAGTCCAAGATGGCGGAAGGAACAGGGATAGATTCTACAGGATTTCCCGTGCGCCTCTTCGCTTAGTTTCTCTTGCCAGATTATGCTGCATGTAAATGAAGCACAGTAATTTCCAGCCCCCATTAACAAAAAAAAAAAAAAAAACAATGGCAAAAAATTATTTACATAACATATAAAACAGAAGGAATGAAAATAACACATAGGAGTGAAGTCCTAAAAGAGAAGATTATCAAATGTTGGCTTGGATTCATTTTCTTTGAATGTAAATACTATTGTACATGGCACTATTAATAATCATGAAATGCAGCATAGAAGTGGCCAAGTTGTTGTAAACAATTAATAACAACTTACATTTTAAGGCTGGTTCTCACATTTGCATTAGAGTGTGGCCGACTGCACTGCAACCGCTTGTGGCTGCTAACAACAACAGAAAGTACAGGAAACATACATGGCTCGAACGTAACGTCATCTCCCCGTGCTGGCGGTCATAATTTGTTCTAGCTGAGAAAAACAAATGGTGCAAAGTGGATGTTGTAGAAGGTACGCGCTCGGCAAAAACGCCACCATAACGGCAGCTGTTGTGACGTCGCTGCAGACATGTATTTATCCGGCAGCCTCAAAAACACTTCCAATCTGCATATATTTCTTGAAGTAGACTGAATGTATTGCAGCATATGTGAGATCAAATTTATTCACTATACCGTAGTCAGTAACAGGTCAAGAACCAAGTGGAAGCTCCTTCCATTTCTTTCCACTTCAGCCGAGCGAACGTTGGAGAGGAGGCGACCTCCTCTCCACCGTTCGCTTTGCCAAGTGGAAAGAAATGGAAGGCGCTTCCACTTCGTTCTTCACCTGTCACCGACCATTGGTGAAACGTTTCCTTATAACACTTCGCAAAATATTTCGAGCCCATGGTAAACAAAAAAAAGGATGCATAGAAAACCATGCAATACATGCATATCGGAAGTTTCTTTTCCTGCCGAGCCGACCCTGCAATGGTTTCTATGTCTAAAATTGTTTAATTATACGCAGCAATATGGGGTAATTGTTTCCTGCCGGTAACTCTAGCTTCCCGAAAAGAAGGTAATATGACTTCTGCTCACACTGTGTCATGACAAGAGACATTCCTTGGGCCACGTAGCGACAGTCAGAAGAGCTCACCTTCTTTCACTGCACAAGTCTCGTCTTCCCCTCCCTCAGAGCGCAACAGGGTAAAGAACACTCCACTGTAGTCCTCAGAACAGAGGCTTCCTGTCATCTGAGTATCAAGTATCTCTGCGGGCTCTGTTGGGAAAACAGCACGAGCATGTTGCGCTGACTCCAGTCCGAAAGCGAGCCATATTTGACTGACAAAACGGTGATGTCCATTGTAACTCTCAACCGATGGCATGCATCTTGTACGTGGGCACAGTTGGGAGAAGGCAATATGCATAAGACAGGCCAGGGACCACATGATATAATAACCAAGATGTGCTCCGATACAAGGCTGACAAGCTATGCATATTTTGACAAAATGTGCCGCAAGACAGGGACAGAGTAGGTAAGACAACACGCTTCGTGTTGTCTTACCTTCTCTGTCCCTGTCTTGCGACGCATTTTGTAAAAATAAGTCATGTACCAACTGGCCCATCTGTCACTATTAAGCTAGACATTATCACCGCATGTAAGTTCATAAAAGTTTGTTAGATCACCATCATCCATCATTGACTTTACAAACTCGGATGGCAGCAGAGGGGTCTAAGGATGAAGCGATATCAATCTGTTTCAGCTCTGAAAGCCACGATCAGCAAAACCAACCTGTGCTCCATCACATGGAGGAACTGCTATGCCCAACGACATGTCAGACATTAGTTTCGTCGTGGTATCTCCTAGCTCAAGACCTTTCTAAGTTCCATTCCGATTCAGTGTCCAGCTTGCTCTCTACAGCTGCGCTTCTAACGTTGGCAACAGTGTGATTTCAGGTGAACCGGCAAGCCGCGATCACCAAAGACAACCTACCGTCACGACTGCGCAGTCGTTTTGTTTCAGTCGAAGTTCACACCGCTGTGGAATCAAAGATATTAGAGCGATCCCGGTTGGACCGTCCGAATCCATTTACTCCTCAGTCTATGGTTCGTGAGAAAGTTGAAGGGCGACAGATCGTCGGATCGACAGGCGCCACGCGTCAACACGCAGCACTTCCTCATTGCACTTTTGCAGGCGCTACGATGCCCTCGGTTAGAGTACGACTGGCGAAAACTCGGGAGAAACACAGGCCACAAGCTGCTCGTGTCAAGGGAACGCGCTACAACGCACGAAGAGTTCATATGGTGCCGATGTACCCCAAGTGTGCGCGAAAGACGGGCGCATGTTCATGGTTCCCAAGCCCACTGCTGGAGCACGTTCTATCCCGTTGTTCTGCGTCAGCGACGTTCTACTTTGCATTTAAATAAAGCCGCAAGAACGTTCAAACACATTCCCAGGAATTCACGACACCCACAAGAATCAAAAATCGACGGCGGCCACGGCTCGGGATCCCGGATTGGATTGTCTAGTTTCGTTACTTACGAAGACTTCGAATCGAATTTAGTTTTATTGGCTCAATCATTTAATTTATGATTCCCTCTCAAAGAAAAAAAAACGTTGAGAAAAAGGAAATGTTAGTTTCTATATAAAGTAGAAATTAGGAGGGTAGTTTCATCAGTTCCACTTTCGTTTTCGGGGAATGCGCCAAACGCACGAACATCGAGTGCACAACGAAATAAATGTAAATAAGCAAAAAAAAGACTTAAAAATTAAAACAGCGCAAGGACACGAACAAGAACAAGAAGGTAGACGAACCAACAAGGCGCTGACATACAACTGAAGTTTATTCGCTCCTTCACTATCTTTATCCGATAAGGAATGTTGCTTTTCATGACACACAGTGACAGCGCATGACGGTGGCTAAGGAGCACGTGGCGTCCATGTCATGTATTTTCTGTTTGTCATGACCAGAGACATTCCTTGGGCCACGTAGCGACAATCAGAAAAGCTCACCTTCTTTCACTGCACAAGTCTTGTCTTCTCCTCCCTCCAAGTCAGCGCCTTGTTCGTAAACCTTCTCGTTCTTGTCCGTGTCGTTGCGCTGTTTTAATTTTTAATCGTGAAATACCAACTAGCCCAAACTTCTACGTTGGTCAAAAACGAAGGGGGCTCCCATGTTGAATTACTCTGAGACTGTTATAGAAGACGGACCTAAATACGTAGAAAAAGCTAGAAAAATAGACAGGATATATATGACGTCTCAAACTCAGCTCACTCGCTTATTTAGTCCACCTCCTTCTGTTGTCTCGAACTCAAGATCGTTACCACCAACAAGCGCAACAAATACGTCCATGACACAATGCAAGAATGACGACAAACTTACAGGTCGTCACGCTAAGGCAACACTCATCCTGCTTTAAATTTGAACACAAAGGATTATTCTCCTCTCAATTCTAAACATATCGTTCTCACTTCCGATACGAAGGTACCCTCCACCGCCTCCACCGAATACCCCCCAATCCCGAACGGCCATCGGGCCAGCACAGCATTGGGAAACAGAAATTGTAAAACAACCCAAAAATAAAGAACCAAAAAAATAGCAGCGTTTTGCACAGATCACGGACAATAAGGTCTTGGGCTTACATGGTTACTCGTCAGAACACAACAAAACCGAAAAAAAAATTTTTTTAATTGTTTTTGAATTGTTACGTTTCCCTTACTACTCTTTACATCGGTCCTCTTATGACAAGAGTGCCGGGGCTCGCACAATACATCGGTGCAAAATTACCATTTCTGATCCCGATTACCATGGATTTTCGATACTGTACAGGATATGCCTGCACTTCACACTCCATAGGTGGTCAAACAGGGTTGTGCTGCTCCATTAGAGGTACTCACGGCAGTGCTAGAAAGCATCTCACAGGAGATCACACCGCATTACGGATGTCTTGAATCCTCCTGCTGGCATGAAGGCAAATCGAGACTGTACGCGAAAATAATTAACAACTTAATTATCCCTAACTTTAATAATTTTCCTAAATAGGCCCCTGGCCTATTTAGGAATTTGTCCACCTTTTGTGAAACACCCTGATGACCTCACATTCGCCCATCCCCTATTTTTTTGAGTGTGCACTTGCTTGGTATCTTACGGTAGGCTAGCGTTTCTGGGCAGCCGGCACAACATAGACCGCATATAAACAAAGAAAAAAATGTGCAAACATTTAGTTTCCATACACCTTGAAATGCTATCAAAGATGGGCGAGCCCGAGCTTTGATCATAGCTGCCATGCATTTGTTCACGCAGTGCGAGCGCTGTTCGTATCCTCGCGTTCGTAATTTTTGCTTCCTTCGCACTCAGGTGAGACCACAGTGTGGGTGAGACACAGTATAGTCAAGTATCGTATTTGATATAGTAGTTGCAGTCCACGGTTGTAATCATGGCACTAGAAAGGCGCAAACCTCGAAACTTACCACAGAAACGCAATCACTTTTTTTTTTTTTTTTCAAGAATGGAATTTGAATGGTTTTTACGTGTAGTACTATAGTGAACCAACTCGGACAGCACAAATTTGACGTTTCACCTAAATTAGTGCAAGTGAATAGCCAAATAAGTACCGATGTCGTCTTTCTGCAAAATGTGCCGTGCAGTGCATCTTCGAACCAGACATATCGAGCAGAAAATTCGGAGATTGCGCACTGTCCAAGCCTATCCCAAGCCCCGCCAATGAGCGCCCCATGGAATTGACACGGGAGTAAACAATGACTAACATGTATGTATTTTTGTTTTGTTCGCTCAGCAGACTAGATCAAACGAAAGCCAGGGTGCAAGTGACAAACTTCCTGATTTTCCAAGATCATTCATCACTTCTAGATCCCAGATGGGCTGTTGACATCCAGACACACTCCAACGGATGGTGATCATTCAGCTATCGTGAAGTATGTCAAGACAAAGTCCCATTTTGATCAACATTTCTAGTCCACTCATTGACAATCCTTCCTTGCTTCATCAATGCCTGCCAGCCATGGAGTGACTCTTCGCATGATGTGCTAGTCACGGTGGTATGATAGGCTTCAGTATTGTCGCTGCAGATAGGGCTCCCCCTCACACCAAAGCTGTTCGTGGTGTGACTTTTCATGAAATTTTTTGCTTGATTACAATTTCCAAGAAACGCCAATATTTATTTTGGTGTGCTTTGCGGCTAAAATAGATTCGTCAAGGACGTCTCCTCTCTTTTTACTAATGAACAAACACATTCAGTAGAAAGGTTCAATGGCTTTATTTGTTTTCTGAAAGTATACTCTCTTTCATACACAATATGTGATGCTGGCAAGGCTACTTGCACAAGCACACAACTTAGCCTAGTGTCTTACCTGTGGATGCTATAAAACAAATGAGATTCCAGGTGTAGCCACTCTCGCAGCTTATCCTTTATATTATTACGTGCTGTGCTTTGTATGGAACAGTATAGCAGTGGCACACATTTTGAGGACACGAAAACAGTCTACAGGCCCCAATCTAATTTTTAGAGCGCAGCTCTTAGGCACTCGTTTCCGGCGTGAGCAGCGTCGCCATCAGCGTTCCCAGGCGAAAATCAGCCCACTTCCAGCTGGATTATGGAACTGGTCCCAGCTGGAAATGAAACATTCCAGCTGGATTCCAGCTGGAATGTCTAGCAGTTCCATAATCCAGCTGTAAGTGGACTGATTTTCGCCTGGGTTGGCGTAACCGCGTCCGTTGCATTATGGGAATAATGCAAGCGGGCGTAACCACGCGCTGCATTATGGGAAAATTTCCCCAATAAATGTGGCGGAAAAAGTTTTTCACTAAATTTAGCGCAAAAATTCCCCGCTAAATTTACCGGAAGCATATCTCCTCTAAATTTAGCGAAAAAAATTTTCCCTCTAAATTTAGCGGGAAATTTTCACCGATATGTTGAGCGGAAAAATTGGCCCCAAAGGGTCCAAACAAACCCCGGGCTCAGCTCAACCACCAAGATCCTCTTTTCCCTGGACACAGGTTAAGGGGGGAGGCTGGTCTTTAACTTTTGGTTTTTTATTTTTCATTTATCGTGCTGAAATTTAGTATACTGATGTATTTCGCAGTGGTGATTTCAAATATGCAATTAGTTTTCAGATAGCTTTACTAGATCCTGAGTTACCAATAAATTTGTTATTTTAATTAGGTCCTCTTTACGGGCCGTTAACGTAAGAGTTTTCAGAATATAGCAAAATATTTTATAGAATTGCATTCACCAAGAGATGTTTCGTGCGGTGATGCTATTTTTGTTGCTTTATATATCATACAATAATTTTAATTAATTAGTCTCAAAAAGATATAGCCTCTCGTTTTATGCAACTTGATTTCAAATGTTTTTTACCAATGTAATATCATTAAATTAGTCTTAAAATAGCATCACCGCACAAAACATGTCTTGGTGAATGCAATTCTATAAAAATATCTGATATATTTCGAACAATTTTATGGTAACGACCCGTAAGGAGGACCTAATTAAAATGACAATTTTATTGGTAACTCGAGATCTAGTAAAGCTATCTGAAAACTAATTGCATATTTGAAATCACCACTGAGAAATACATGGCTCGGAGTTCGTGGTGACCCCACTCACCAAGATGTTTGGCGCTTCTTTTGTTTACTTCTTGTCTTTGTCTTTTTTTGTGCTATTTTACATGTTTACCTAAGGTGTAGGCACCCCCGAGGGGGTTGAGAAGAGAATAAATTGTAAAGATACTGTCGCTCGTCTAGACTTTTCCCACAAGTAAGCGACCCGTATATTGCTAGTATCCGGTGGCGCGCTCAGCCATATACCGCGACTATGCGTGTAAGACCTCTCGTGCGAAGTCCGACCGCCGAGCAAGCACCGAGGTCGCTCCCACGGATCAAGTTACACGGAGGCGGCTGTTATCAGGGGGGGCCTCCACAGAACAGACTCTCTCAACCTACGGCGCAGCTCGCTGCGCCGTAACGCCTGTGTGGCGACGGTAAACAAAAACCTCAGCCTGTGTGGCGACAGAAGAACGGAACCTCAGCCTGTGTGGCCACCCCAACCGCACTAAGTATTAAACGTCACTTTTATCTTCTTTTTCTTTTTTTTACCAATGTGAAAAGTCTCTTTCAACCTTCCAATCTGAACCAAGACAAAGAAAGATAACACTCGTGTGATGTAAGCATTTGACCGCTTCTTAAAGGGCCTCTGACACGCCCCCCCAAAATTTTTTTTTCATGCTAGGCGTTGAAATGGCATATCAGGACATTACAAAAAAAATTGTTTCACTATAGAGTTGCGTAGTTTTTTTATAAAAAATAGAAATACGAGGCCCAATTCAAAGTTCCCGCCGTGCACTGTGACGTAACAGTGTACCGCAAGGTGTCGGGGCGAAGGGAGGCATCGACCTATGTCACTAAAAGTGGGTTCACCGGAAGTCACGTGAGTTTCACTCCTCGTGCTCTCCGCAACCGTGCCTAAGACTTTTTTTATTTTTTTTTTTTTTATTCTGCTCTTCGTACAAGCGATCATAGAAAAGGAAGTTTCAGTTCCACTAGCTCTTTATCCCTGCACCGTTGGTTAGTTTGCGTGCTGTAAAATTTGAGGACGAAGAGTCAGTGGATCGACGTGATGGAGGTCAATGATGAAAGCGTTGCGAGTACAAGCCAGTGTACGAGTGCATGCCGTCAGTCCGAGGATACAGGGCTATACTGGGCGCAAAACAAGCTATCAAGTTTTGAAGAAAAAAAAAATTTAGAACGCTCGCAGAAATTAGGATTGCTAGCATACAACACGCCCAATCGCATTGCTGAAGGTTCAGACACCGAGGTCGTTGAATCGTCGGATACTCTCCAGGCTGAAGATGCCTGCTGTCTAAAGAATACGAACTGGTGAGTGTACCAAGCACAAGTAAACGTCGAGCACAAAGTATGTATTTTGTCTATATAGGACATGAGTAGAACTTGTTTTCTAGGTGCACATGCGACTGATGTATGTCTCTCAGAAATGCATGCAGTGTGATCTCTTCTTCAGCTGCTGAAATACCGGGACAGTCCCTCACATAGAACCTTCTAGGCATTGTAGTTGATCCCGTCAATGGACCTTTTGTAGAAATACGCGGTGCGGATGCGCGGAGTATTTCATGCGCCTGGGTTCGAGAGTATCTAGTTCCAAACAATCCGCCATCTTGCATTTCTCGCCTTTGAGCGGTTTCGTTGTGTCGACCTCGGGGCGGAAGATTACGCACGATGGGGACAAAGGTGAGCTTGGGGGAGCCGTATCTAGGTCACATCGCCTCAATGGGTGAACAGGATGTAGCTGACGTTTTGGGTGTGGAACGGGTGGGAGAGGCCTTGGGTGCGCGTTGTTTTCCAGTCACCTAGTCTCGAACCGATTCGCGTGTCTAGGTGGCAGCACATATTCGCCAAGAGGTCCATTCACTGACTCCACTTCTACCTTTACAGTAACATTAAGCGATGAAAAACAAATAAAAGAAACCTTGTCTGCTTGGATCGCTCGTGGAGGTGCGGAGAATAACAAAAATATTTAAAAACAATATTACACGCACTCGCGGTAAGCACGAGGATGGATACAACTCACGTGACTTCCAGCGATGCCTCCCTTCTGACCGCCCCGACACCTTGCGGTACACTGTTACGTCACAGTGCACGGCGGGAACTTTGAATTGGGCCTCATATTTCTATTTTTTATAAAAAAAAACTACGCAAATCTATAGTGAAACAATTTTTTTGTAATGTCCCGATATGCCATTTTAACGCCTAGCATGAAAAAAAAATTTTTTTTTTTGGCGTGTCAGAGGCTTTTTAACGCCCCAAACATGGCAGACTGACACAAACTCCAAAGGCATATTGTCGCGAAAAACATTGGTGACACGAGCACTAAGAGAAAACAAAGTCACAAGTAAAACGAGCAGAACCAATACTGATATGGCCAGACTCTGTATCGGACAATCAAGTTTGCCGTTTACTTCAGGCTCTCGATTTAAGCAAATCGTAATTCTTAAAGGAGCTGTGCAACGATTTTAACGTTGAAAGAATTGGCATCTTCTACTTTTGTTTAAGGACAGAAAACACCACTCCTTCCTTCAAAATGTTGTGATTCCAGCGCATAATCGCGAGGCAAAAATAAGAATATTCCCCGACCTGCAGCCGCTAGCGGCGACCATGAGAACCACGCGGCATGACGTCAATGGAGGTCTTGTAGAAAGATAGCAAGTTGTGCGAATACCTGCTTCGATAAAAGGTAACTTTTCTATAAATCTTGTCGTTCCAACATAAAGATAAATGCATCAAAAACCTAGTATCATCGACAAAACTTTTATTATACGGAGTTTTCGTGGCGCCATTTATCCTAGGTCCTCAAAACCGTCAGCTCTATCTGTTACCGCGAACAGCCGCCAGAAGCCGGAGGGGTACGGGGGCAGACAGAGCCCTTGCTCTGGGGGCAGAGCCGGACGGGGATGGCCGGACTCGGATGAAACTTTCCTCCTTTCACCATATTGTTCGCGCTGCACCAGCACGTGGTCGCGAGCGGATGAGTTCTCACTGCTCACTGATGGCTCTAGAGAGAGAGCTTCACAGGAACCACGTGCGACCCCCATTGACGTCACAGCGCACGTGACTCCGAAGGTAATGAAGGAGTTAAGAGGTGCCGAAAACCTCAATCTTAGTCCATTTTTAAAATAAAAACTGGGACATGTAGGCAAAAGCGGTTTTTTGCTCTTTACTTCAGAAAGGTCGAGACTCCAACTCCAAAATTATTTAAGCAAAGCACCGAAATTGTTGCACAGCTCCTTTAAGAAAGGTTGTGGCGGGGTTATACTTCAATCGGCTCTCACGGTACAAATACTAAATTCTTTTTCATGTACACTTTAATTGCAGCTTTTACATTTGGCAGATTTTCTAGCAAGAAGCAAAGTACAGTCATAAAAGAATAAGAGTAATAAAAGAATAATAAAAATACATCAGTGTGAACAAAACAAGAAATAAACAGATAAATTTTACTTTTCACAGATAAAGTTGGAAATTGACTGCATCATACCTGAGCATTTTGAAATCTCCGAGCTCAGAAAGAAAGTACTTACTCGGTTTCCTCATACACTCAAAATGAAGCGTCGAACGTAGCTCCATAGGACCTAAAGCAAATATTTCCCAAGGTAAAAGCAGCTACAATAAGGCAGTTCAAAACAAAATAAAAATGCTACAAAGCAGAACTATGGCTGTTGCCTAACTGCAACTCATAATGTTTAGAACTGTGAATATGCCTCTGTTTCTCACCTTAGGTGAACAACAAACAGATCTCTCACTTGTGCACTTCTTTATGCCTACTTAAATGGCTTATCTGGTTAAACGTTTTCCCACAGGCTTCACACCTGTAAGGCCGCTCCCCACTGTGGGTTCTCTCATGACATAACAAGTAACCTCTTTTCGAAAATCCTTTCTCACACGTGCCACATTGGTACGGTCTTTCGCCAGTATGTACTCTTTCATGAGTCGTGAGGTCCTGACTTCTGGCGAACGACTTCTGGCAAACCTCGCAACTGAATGGTTTCTCCCCCGTGTGAGTCCTCACGTGCATCTGTAAGTGACACATTCGAGCAAATGGCCTCTCGCAGACAGAGCAGCGGAAAGGCTTTTCTCCTGTGTGTGTCCTTTCGTGCCTGGTGACATCAAAAAGATTACGACTGAAGTAAGGGCAGAACTCGCAGTGGTACATGCCCTCATATCGTGGCCGCGTCATGGGTTGCGACACAACCAGTTCGCTTCTTGAGGAAGAGGAGTCGCTCTCGCTGTCCCCATCGTCCTGGAAGGCTGCTTCGGCCTTCACTGTTGGGGAGACCCGAGAAACAAAACAAAGAGATTCAACAACAAAGAATGTTCAATGCCAACATGCCAACATTAGACAAGTTTGACAAATCTGCACTCCGGCAGAAATTAGTACATACAAAGTGTACTCACACCTGCAAGTTTCAGAACAAAGCAAAGAAACTTGACAAATAAGAACAATTCAAGTAGTAGGAAAAGCTGTTATTACGTTAAAGTGATATCACGCTTTGGGATAATGAAAAAGATATGAGCATAGCCCATTCATGCAGAAAATTTTCATGTGCACTTTATCTTTCATTGAAGCAGCTAACCTCACATCCTAATAGCCATAACTAACTATAAGCAAGCCTACTTTCTGGGCCTCAGAGCTGCAATAAAATAGAAGGCTGCAGTGAATGGTATTGAACTATGGAGGTACCATGTGGTGATGTCTGTCCATTGTAATAATGTTCTACAAAATGTCACTGTAGAGTCAATGTCACTGTACATCTATGAAAAATCACACACTAGGGTATGCAAGCACTGCTTTCAGTGGAAGAATGTGGTTAAAAAACCACAATTGTTGACATCTTGTAATCCTAAACACCAGGCAAGAGCAAGTGGTGCAAGACAATCACATCACACTGGTTTTGTTTGCACTAATGTGATCACATAGGTCAAATGATTGTGCTCATCTAAATAACTGGGATTCAACTGATGCAGTGGGGGACAGTCTAATTGATTCAATGAGTCTCGACTGATATAAGAACACTGCACAGAGAATGCATGCTCCCAAAAGTTGAGTTGGTCAGCAGGAAGGACCCTGTCTGCAAACCAGCAATGTGCCATTTGCTGCATCTTGCAATGATTGCCCGAGTAGACCTGCAAGGTTGAGAACAGAAGAAATTGAAGGCACTGTCTCTGGTATGATGAAAACATTTGACAGTTTTTTAATACTCCAAACATGGCAGACTGACACGGATACCAAAAGCATATTGTAGCAAAAGAATTAGTCACAGTTAAGATCAGAAAAAAAAAGGCACAAGTAAAACAAACGGGAGAAGTTCGCTGTTTACTTCATGCTCTTGATTTAAGGAAATCGTAATTCTTAAATGGTGTTGGGGTAGGGTTATACTTTAATCAGCTCTCGCGGTACAAATACTAAATTCTTTTTTCATGAACGCTTCAATTGCAGTTTTTCACGTGGCTGTATTTCATAGCAAGAAGCAGTGTACAGTAGCGGAAGTGTTAGTGTTCGACAACTGCACGAAAACAATTTATCAATGTAAAAAAAAACAATGAATAAACACATAAACTTCAATCTTCACAAAAAAAGTGAAAAACTGATTGCCCCCATATTTAAGCCTTCTAAAATCCCTGAAATCATTTGAAAACTACTGAGTTTGCATACCACCTTCCGGTAAAACATTTTTACAATTATCTACGAAAAAAACTCTTACGAAGAGGGGATTGTTGCAGAAAGAAATCACTGGAATAAAAAAAAAGTTACTTGATATTCCCAAACAAGGCTTCAAAGAACGGTAGAGCAATGTTCTCTTGCATGTACCACTTATAGCTCTGCTACACATCTGGGGCTGTAATAGACACAAAGTAATGCACACTTTCATGCACCGCACAGGAAGAATATGGGAGACCTTGAGGTCAGCATTTGCAAAAGAGCCCATAGCAACAGATTGGTGTTTAGAAACAAAAAAAAAGACACTTTTAGAGTCCTATTTGTTGCATATGTACCACTTCAATGGCCATGCTTTTACCAAGTTAAAACTTTTATATTAAGAAGATTGAGAAGAAACACCATAGCCATGCTTACTTACCCACACACAAAAAAACATGTATTAGATTAATGACACAAACATCTATCCAAATAATAGTGCTCACAGATAGATAACCCCAAGGTTTTTCAGGAGCTAAAAGAAATATGGACAAGCTTGAATTCACTACAAAGGGTGTCTCCAGGTACTACTATAGACCCTTTCACAAATGCAGTGCCATCTAGTGGCTCAACTATAAGTCTAAAGTTTTTGTATGCTAATGGCAGCTAAAATCGAGTACATATTCGTCAACGGCAGACGTACTACAGTTAAGGTTTTCTTCGCTGCATTTATTTCTCAATTTGTTTCACTTTCGACGATGTGTAGCACAGAACTGTCCGTGGCACTTAGTAGTTGAGTAGTGGCATGCCTCAGACAGCCACGGGCTGTCTGAGGCATGCCAAAGTCGAGCATTCCGAGGATTTACACGACACCTTCCAATGCGTAGCGCATAGAATCTTATGTCTCGTCACGGTGACATCGAACAATACAACCAACTGACGTCTGCAATATTCGGGGACCAGATTGGTGCCTGTTTTCAAACTATTCCTTCACCAGCCATCAAAAGGCCGCCATTAGCATGTGCAAACGATAAGATATGCACATAGATGATGATGATAGTCATTGAAGTGGCCCGACTAAATTGCGGAAAGGGTCTATTGTAATATCCCGAGGGATGCCCCACCTTCAAAAGATGGCCAGCCCGCTTTTTTTGGCATGATTTAGTATTTTCTTGAAAAACACCGCGAGATAGTCCACATCCAGAAACTGCAGGGCCCTGGCCAAAGGTAACCTCGGCAAAAACAATGTTACTTAACCAGGCCGGTAGATAAGTGAGCATTGCTGACTGGGGAAAGACAGTCGTCTTTGGTTCATCGCCTCTTCCTGTGATCAGAAGATTCAAGGGTCACCAAATCTAAAACTAGCACAGCGAAAGTTAGCCCGCCCCTTATTTTCATCCGATTTGCAACAGATTTTAGGTGGGCTATCCCCCGGGCTATTATGCTAGATGGGCGTCTCCCACCGGGTGCACCTTGCCTGATGCAGACAAAGATCCGCTCACATGATCGCTTTTCCAAGGGTCTAACACTGGTAACGCCGTCTCCCTTATGAATTAATCCGAGACTCATCAAGTTGGTTGCACGTTCGAATGCTCTCACAGATGTGCTGCACTTTAATATATTCTTTCCTCCAAGTGCATCCTTTCGTGTCTGGTGATGCCAACTCTGTCGCAGGCAGAGTAAAGACAAAAACGGCATTGGTGTTTGTCCTTCAGCTGCTGGGGAGACTTCCACTAGCCCTTTTCTTCTTTGCAGGTGGTACCCAAGGTGGGTCCTACTAGGAACATGTGGCAAAGCAAATTGGATTAGCACACACTGATGTGGCAACATGTTCTAACATGCACCATTTTATATCTAGGCTATATCAATAATTGGAACTCTAGAGTTTCTATTTCTGTTTACCAAAGACATAACCAGTGAGCTGGCATCACAATGAGTGCAGTAATGAATATAGCTTTGGAGCGGAAATTTTTTCATGCCCTTACAAGTAAATATCCCAGCTTGCAGCCATGGTGTCATGCCGCCAGTGGCATGCTGTTGGCACAGAGCATGCACAGATGCTTCACTTTACAAAAACCTGGTTTCTGCAGATGCGTTGTGCCCTCCATAAGACTTTTTGCAGATGACTGTTATCTACCGGCGCACCACCAACCCAGATGATGAAGCACTGCTACAGCAAGACCTCAACATGATTTCACTTTGGTGCAGCACATGGCAACTGAGATTGAACGCTAACAAAACAAGATTTATAACATTTGCCAGTCAGCCTTCTTCCTCGCAAAGTAATTATTCCATTAACCACAAAGACGTAGAAAACGTTTGAACATACAAGTACTTAGGAGTAATTTTTTCAGAGGACCTCACCTGGAACGATCACACATTAATAACACCGTTTCAAGTGCATGTAAATCACTTGGATACATCAAACGCCACCTTTTCCGCTCATCTCAGACAGTCAAACTAACCGCCTACAAAGCATTTAACGATCCAAACTCGAATACGCCAACATCATTTGGTGGCCTCATCAAGCATACCTTCTTAACAAGCTCGAATCTATTCAAAACAAGGCATCACGCTACATCATGCATGACTATTCACGAACCTCGAGTGTCACTATTATTAAAACCAACCTGGAGTCGAAACCTATAACCGTTGGAACCAAACTAGCCCGTCTTGCTTTCCTTCACGGCATCTACTACTCATCATCGGAATTTCGTAGTTTCTATCTCCAAGATCCAACTTGCATTTCAAAGTGCTGCGATCATCCACTAAAAATTCAGCCTCTCTTCTCCAGAACTAACAACTTTCAAAACTCCCCCCTTTTACTTGCTATTGCCGACTGAAATTCCTTACCCGCTCACATCGTCCATGAAACTAATACTAATAAATTTCGCGATATTTGTAATTCTCATTTGTAAAGTGTGATCAATGAATGTTTTTTTTTTGTGTTTTGCTGTTTACATTTTAATATTGTACATTGAATGTTGTATTTATTCCCCCCTCGTGTAATGTATCCCAATTGGGATACCTTTGAAGAAAATAAATCTGATCTGATCTGAACCAAATATTGGCTTGTTTGTAAACACCGTATTCGCCTAAAGGCACATAAGATGATATGTCTGCCATACACAATCCTATGCTAAGAGTCCATTATTTCGAGAATATCCTTTAGCTAACCATGCACCAAGAAAAAAAAAAACTTTGCAGCGAAACAATGCTGTTACATCACAGATCTCTTTTTGCCTTCCGTGTGTGAAGCGACCAATTGAGGCTTATCACCGAGCAGGAACATGGAATGAAATGAGATGTTCCCTAAAAAAAAGCTACAAAGCCACAAGATATGCAAGATAGTCAAAAGTTCCCCAAGAGAGTCATACAGCGAAAATTACTAATGCTCAGGAGTCGAAGGAGGGGATGACGGTCTCTCTGAAAGGAGCCCTCTCAAATTCCTGAGATGGAGTTAGATAACAGGAAATTTGTTTTCTTTTCCGACACCCCATTTCATCTTCCACAAGTTAAAAATTGATTTCTGAAAGAATGGGTTGAGATACCGGTGAGGCAAGCCAAAGGAGGCTTCTATAGAATCGTTCACAGATGTGGCCAGTTGATCTGCCTCTTGATTTCCTCTAATGCCCGCATGGCTTGGCACCTATCAAAATTTGACGGTTTGTTAAGCCGGAGAGATTGACTTAGTTTTACATGTAGAAGCTGTGCTAGAAGATTCTTTGTAGGCATCACACCAGCCTGAGTCACTTGATAGTGGCCAACTATGTCAAGGGCTGTACACACAAGGCACTGCTTGTGCTGTACACAGACTATCCTGGATGAAAAGTAAGGTTGTTCCTCGACTTCTGGTCAGCGTTGAGTCATTTACTGCCGGGCGAAAGCCACTCTCTACTGGCATCCTTGGACAAAGCCTAGGAGCCTGCGCATGACACAGGTACGAACATAGACACTCATGTGCTTTGCTGGCTTAAGGCCTAACTCCAGGGCTTTACTGTTAAGGAGATTCCACCACTGAGCCCAACAAGGGGGTAGGTACTGTGCCATAACAACGCCATGGCTGACGCAAATATTCTACCAGTGCTGCCCGGGCAAGATACCAGAGTGTGGTTGCAGGGACAGGGCCTGTTTCCACCCAAGGTAGGGCCTTGCCATCTAAGAACGTGAAAAAGGAAAGAAGAGAGTGTGGAATAAAAGAGAAAAAGGTGGATGGAAAAGTGAAAGAAAGAAGTGGGTAGAAGAGGCAACTGAATGAATCATCCTGGTCGAGGCATGCCAGGACACCAGTCTATGAGAAACAAATGCCGAAATGTTATATTTCCTCGCCCGGGGGGGCCCCAGAGAGTCCTAATAAATCCCGGGCTCATCTCACCACCAGGAGCCTCTTTTCCAGAGGCACGAGTTAACCGTTTCATGCCCAGTATTGCTCAGGAGCAACAATTCAAGAATGATTTAATTCCTTCCACGCCATGTCCGCCTTAATAAATTTAGCGCCCTCTGTCGCAAGAGTGAGGATGCCTGCCCTAAGTAGTGAAGAGTCAAACTGCATCTCCAAAGCAAATCACTTGTACTTTAAAGCCAAAGTTGACAGTAAATGTGAGGTATGATGGCGTGCATCAGTGACCTAGAAACTCGGAAGAAAAACAGGCGCTAATATTGCAAATCCAGTTACAAGTGTCTCTACTGTGCAAAATGCGAAGTGTACCTGTGCCTACTCTCGGAACGTAACTGCTTTCGGTCATTAGACGTAAAATAATTCTGCAAGAGCCCAATGTTGCTCACAATCAACATTTCCAAAACATAATGACAAAGAAAGGTAACTTTTTTTCTGAAGCCAAATTTCTGTTATTTGGTGCGTTGTAAAACCATGTCAGGATTTCTATGTCTCTAGGGGCCCCAAAGGATCCAAACAAGCCTCGGGCTCAGCTCAACCACAGGATCCTCTTTTCCCAGGACAAGGGTTAAGCCACACACAGATGGGCATGGGTAGGTGAACCCACATGGCTCGGGGTTCGTGGTGACAACACTCACAAATCACCTAACACCTAAGCTGTTAGGCACTTGTCCTGTTTACTTCTTGTCCTTGTCTTTTTTGTGCTACTTTATATGTTTAATTAAGGTGTAGGCACCGCCTGCGGGGGTTGAGAAGAGAATAAATTGTAAAGATACTGTCGCTCGTGTGATGTAAACATTTGACCGCTTCTTAACGCCCCAAACATGGCAGACTGACACAAACACCAAAGGCATATTGTGGCGAAAAAAATTGGCCACACGAGGACTAAGAGAAAACAAAGTCATAAGTAAAACGAGCGGAACCAGTACTGATATGGCCAGACTCTGTATCGGATAATAGAGTTCGCCGTTTACTTCAGGCTCTAGATTTAAGCAAATCGTAATTCTTAAAGAAGCTGTGCAATGATTTGAACGTTGAAAGAATTGGTATCCTCTACTTTTGACATTGTTTATCTTGTCACAAAGGACAGAAAACACACCTCCTTACTTCAAAATGTTGCAATTCCGCCGCGTAATCGCGAGGCAAAAATTAAAATATTCCACGACCTGCAGCCGCGAGCGGCGGCCATGAGAACCATGTAGCATGACATCAATAGGGGACTTGTAAAAAGATAGGAAGTTATAGAAATACCTGCTCGATAATCGTTCCAACATAAATATAAATGCGTCAAAAACCTGGTATCATTGACAAAACTTTTATTATACGGAGTTTTAGCGGCGCCATCTATCCTAGGTCCACAAAACCATCAGCTCTATCTGTTGCCGCAAGCAGCTGCCAGAAGCCGGAGGGGGACGGACGCAGACAGAGCTCTTGCTCTGGGGGCAGAGCCGGACGGGGATGGCCAGACCCGGATGAGACTTTCCTTCTTTCATCATATTGTTCGCGCTGCACCAGCACGTCGTCATGCGGTCGCGAATGGATGAGTTCTCACTGCTCACTGATGGTTCTAAAAAGAGAGCTTCACTGGAACCCCGCACGACCCCCATTGACGTCACAGTGCACATGACTCAGAAGGTAATGAAGGAGTTTAGAGGTGCCGAAAACCTCAATCTTTGTCTATTTTTAAAATAAAAACTGGGACATGCAGGCTCAAGCGGTTTTTTGTTCTTTACTTCAGAAAGGTCAAGACACCAACTTTAAAATTATTTAAGCAAAGCACTGAAATTGTTGCACAGCTCCTTTAAGAAAGGTTGTGGCGGGGTTATACTTCAATCAGCTCTCACGGTACAAACAGCCGCCAAAAGCCGGAGGGGGATGGCAGGACCTGGATCAAACTTTTCTCCTTTCACCATATTGTTTGCGCTGCACCAGAACGTGGTCACGCGGTCGCGAGCGGATGAGTTCTCACTGCTCACTGATGGCTCAAGAGAGAGAGCTTCGCAGGAACCACGCGCGACCCCCATTGACGTCACAGTTGACGTGACTCGGAAGATAATGAAGGAGTTGAGAGGTGCCAAAAACCTCAATCTTTGTCTATTTTTAAAATAAAAACTGGGACATGCAGGCTCAAGCGGTTTTTTGTTCTTTACTTCAGAAAGGTCGAGACACCAACTTTAAAATTATTTAAGCAAAGCACTGAAATTGTTGCACAGCTCCTTTAAGAAAGGTTGTGGCGGGGTTATACTTCAATCAGCTCTCACGGTACAAACAGTAAATTGTTTTTCATGTACACTTTAATTGCAGCTTCTGCATTTTTTTTTGTAGCAAGAGGAAAAGTACAGTTGTAAAAGAATAAGAGTACGACAACTGCACGAAAGTGATACATCAGTGTGAACAAAACATGAAATAAACAGATAAATTTCACTTTTCACAGATAAAGTTGGAAATTGACTGCATCATACTCGAGCATTTTGAAATCTCCGAGCTCAGAGAGAAACTACTCGGTTTCCTCATGCACTCAAAAGATGCGTCGAACGTAGCTCCATAGGACCTAAAGCAAATATTTCCCAAGAAGCTAAAAGCAGCTATAATAAGGCAATTCAAAACAAAATAAAAATGCTACATAGCAGAACTACTAACTGCAACTCATAATGTTTAGAACTGTGAATCTGCCTCTGTTTCTCACGTTAGGTGAACCACAAACAGATCCCTCACTTGTGCACTTCTTTATGCCTACTTAAATGGCTTATCTGGTTAAACGTTTTCCCACAGGCTTCACACCTGTAAGGCCGCTCCCCACTGTGGGTTCTCTCATGACATAACAAGTTGACTCTTTTCGAAAATCCTTTCTCACACACGCCACATTGGTACGGTCTTTCACCCGTATGTACTGTTTTGTGAATCGTGAGGTCATGACTTCTGGCGAACGCCTTCTGGCAAACCTCACAACTGAATGGTTTCTCACCTGTGTGAGTCCTCATGTGCATCTGTAAGTGAAACATTCGAGCGAATGGTCTCTCGCACACAAAGCACCGGAAAGGCTTCTCTCCTGTGTGTGTCCTTTCGTGCCTGGTGATATCGATGTGATACAGAGTGGTGTAAGGGCAGAACTCGCAGTGGTACGTGCCCCCATGTCGTGGCCTCGGTGTGGGTTGCCACCCAACCAGTTCGCTTCGGGAAGACAAAGCCCTCTCGCTGTCCCCATCGTCCTGGAAGGCTGCTTCGGCCGGCACTGTTGAGAAGACCCGCGAAACAAGACAAAGAGATTCAACGACAAAGAATGTTCAATGCCAGCATGCCAACATTAGACAAGTTTGACAAATCTGCACTGCATTCAGCAGAAATTGGCACACAAACAAGTGTACTGACACTTGTTTGTTACAGAACAAAGCAAACAAACAAGGATTCAAGTATCAGGACAAGCTGTTATTTTGTTAAAGTGATATCACACTTTGGGATAATGAAAAAGATATGAGCATAGCCCATTCATGCAGAACATTTTCATGTGCACATTATCTTTCATTGAAGCAGCTCATCTCGCATCCTAATAGCCGTAAGCAACAAAAAGCGAACCCAATTTTTGGGCCTCGAAGCTCCAATGAAATAGAAGGCTGCAGTGAATGCTATGCTACTGTGGAGGTACCATGTAGTGACTTCCGTTCGTTGTAATAATGTCCTACAAAATGTCACTGTAGAGCCAATGCCACTCAAATCAACGTAAAATCACACACTATTCGAGTGGGGTTGTGGTTGAATGGGGTTGAAAAACCACAGATGTTGACATCTTGTAGTCTCAAACACCAGGCAAGAGCAAACGGTGCAAGACAACCACATCAGACTGGCTTCGTTTGCACAAATGGGGTGGTGGTGAATGTGATAAAGTGGGTCAAATGCCTGTGCTCCTCTAAATAACTGGGATTCAACTGATGCAGTAGGGGACACTTGATGCTGGTATGATACAAGTAGGCCGTATATTTTCCCGTTTTAACCGTAAAACACCAATAAACATCCAGTGTCGAAAATAAACAATCGGTTAAAACCAAAAAAAATACTGGTTCTTGAACATTTTTGTACAAGAAGCAGTGTTTTTTTTTTTGTAATTTTTACTGAGCAAGTTGTATGTAAACATTTGTCAGACACAATCTTTTTTTACGGTGGTTTTGGATCTTAGTTAGCATCCTTAGGTCTCTAGTAATCGAGGTGTGTTTTTTCTATCAAGGCTGGTTTCATTGACCTTTAGCTTATGTCCCCAAAACTTTGGCCTCATTGTGCCCTTCTGTAGACTGCCCTGTTGAAGGTTGGCCTCATTCTTTGTGGACCTTAGTTGGGTGATTTAAAGTATCTTTTATAATTTTTGGGTCCAAGTGTGTCTCAACACAAGCTGAAACAAAGTATATATCACAATAATGAAGTGTGAGGAACATTTTGTATCAGATGCAAATAAAAGTTGAACCATTTCTTCTTTTGATCGTTTGTTTCTATTCACGATTTTTCCGTTGATAAACGCCGTTTTAAGCGTCTGCACGAGACAATTCACCGAAATGCACCGGTGTTTTGGAAAGAAAAAAACACCGAAAAACAACCGCCGATTTTCGACATGAATAAACACCGGAAAGTATACGGCCTAAATATAAGCAAGAACACTGCACAGAGAATGCATGTTCCCAAAAGTTGAGCTGGCCAGCGGGAAGGACCCTGTCTGCAAAGCAGCAATGTGCCATTTCCTGCATCTTGCAATGGTTGCCAGAGTCGACCTGCAAGTTTGAGAGGAGAAGAAATTGAAGGCGCCGTCGCTGGTGCGATGTAAACATTTGACTGTTTTTTAATACCCCAAACATGGCAGACTGATACGGACACCAAAAGCATATTGCAGCAGAAGAATTAGTCACAGGAGAGCTCAGAAAAAAATGTCACAAGTAAAACGAACATGACAATTTTGGCGTTTACTTCAACCTCTTGATTTGAGGAAATCGTAATTGTGGGTGGGGTGAGGCTATACTTCAATCAGCTCTCAGGGTACAAATACTGAATTCTTTTTTTACTAATGTTGCACTTTTTTCATAGACACTTTAAGAGTAGTTTTTTACAATTGGCTGCAATTTCTAGCAAGAAGCAATATACAGTAACGGAAATATTAGAGCTAGACAGGTGCAAAAAAACAATTTACTTATAAATGAACAAAACAATAAATTAACACAAATTTCACAGAAAATGCGGAAAATTGATTGCCTTATATTTAAGCACTTTGAAATCCTTAAGCTCACAGGGAAAGTACTCAGTTATGTAACATTATCCAAAACTACATTTTTTACACCTGTAAAAAAAAAAAAACTTACGAAGAGTGTTTTTTTTTTCCACAAAAAAAAGTTTGGAAACAAACATTTACTCAACATTCCCAAGCAAGGCTTCCAAAAACGGCCAAGCAAGGTTCTGTTGCGTGCACCACCAATGACACTGCAATTACACCTGGGGCTGTAATATACTCCTTTAATAAGTAGCAAACACTTTCATGCAGTGCACAGGAAGAATGCAGGAACCTTAAGGTCGGCGTTTGCAAAAAGGCCCATAGCAAGAGATTTGTGTATACAAATAAAATAACAACACACTTCTAGTCCTATTTGTCGCACGAACCACATCCCTGGACATGCTTTTAACAAGTGACAACTTTTTATATTAAGAATATGGAGAGCTTTGCACAAAACACCATAGCCTTCCTTACTTTTCACACATACACATATATCAATTACGCAAATATCTATCCAAGAAATACTGCTCACAAATATATAACCCTAAAAGTCATCAGGAGCTAAAAAAACATATGGAGAAACTTGAATTCAGTACAAATGGGTGTCTCCAGGTACTTCTAAATGGGTACCCCTCAAGGTGGCACCTCATCTGATGCAAAAATAGATCAGCTGATATGATTGATTTTCCACGATTCTAGCACAGGTACCGGCACTCTCCCTAATGGATTATTCCGAGATTCATGAAGTGGGTTGCATGTTCCAAGGCTCTCACAGATGTGCTGCACTGTAATATACTCTTCCTCCCAAGTGCGCCCTTTCGTGTCTGGTGACGCCAACCCCGTTGCATGCAGAGTAAAGACCATAAGAGCATTGGTGTTTGTCTTTGAGCTGCTGGGGAGACTTCCACTAGCCCTTCTCTTCTTTGCAGGTGGTGCCTGAGCTGGGTCCTGCTGGGAACATGTGGCATATGAAATTGAATGTGCAGACACTGATGTGGAAACATGTTCTAATATGCACCATGCACTATTCGTGTAAATAATAAACAATTACATTTTCAGCACTTACTTGCTATTCATCACATCTTCTTTCTATGGCTTTTATAGAAAGCTACATCAATTATTGAAACTTCAAGGTTTCTATTTTTGTTTACCAAAGGCATAACCAGAGAGCTGGCATCACAATGAGTGCACAAATGAATATAGCTTTGGAGCAGAAATTTTTCAATGCTGTTACAAGCATATACACCAGGAAAAATCATACTTTTGGTTCCTAGGCTAGGTGGCGCAAGCTACCACTCGTTATTAACGGTACAGCCGCTAGCATCCATTCATCCATCTTCACTCACATGAACGTCCCAATAGTGAATCGGATGAGGTGGGCTGGATAGGGAGGGTTGGGTAAAATTATGATCAGCTGACTGCAATTGGCCAAGACCCAGCAACAGCATTGTGATCCAATGATCTGGCACCTGCATGAATAAGAATACAGCGCAAAGAACTGCTGCCAATAGTTGGCTCCGTTGATGGGAGCCCTTTGCTTCGCGGCAGCGATTTGAGGATTTGCCGTTTTCTTTGAGGGAACAAACAATGTCAGGTAGATTGACCTGCAAGTACAAGTCGAGAATGTATGAATGTGATACAGTCTGTGATGCGTGTCTGAGGTATACCTGTCCATAGAAAAGAAGAATGTGATTTACTACTACTGTCAAGACCGGCATTAACGAAGTCAACAGGAACTTGAAATCACTTCGCGATATCCGCATCTTCGATGTATCTAGACTTCATAAAAGTAACATGCAAAAAAAAAAGAAGAAAAAAAACAACACGGGTCGTTACGCACACGTTTATCGTGCCTTAAGAAAGCGGTCGAGGCCAGTGGCGTAACTAGATATGACGGCGCCCATGGAAAATGAAATTTCGCGCCCCTCATAGCCCATGGCAAATGAAATTTCGCGCCCCTCGCGTAGCCCCGCTGCCGTTTTTTTCCATAGGGCACATGTTGGGTGGACTCGGCTCGGCGCCCCCTCCCAAGTGGCGCCCGGGGCACTTGTACCCCCCTGCCCCCCCCTAGTTACGCCACTGGTCGAGGCTTTCCCGCACGTGCTCTCTGCTAGATCAGAGCCGCTTCTCGCCAACTGCGAGAAGCTCCGATCGAAAGAAGGTACTACGAGCTACGTACGGACCGTGTCGAGTCGACAACTGCGACGGCCGCCACGGAGGACGCCGACGGCGGATGGCATTCTTTACATTTATGCGCACCTCGTCGAGGATGTCAGCATGGTTCTGTTTCAAAAAGATTGCCTTCGTCGTCAAGATGCCGGGACTTGCCATCGTTGAGAGGCGATGAGTAGCCGAATCGGTGCCCGAGCGAATCGATGCTTGAGCAGAGAGCGACCACACCGACTTGCAACGCCGACATGGAACCGGATGAAAACAAAGAGGCGCGCATGGTACTGAGTTCGCACTCAAGCTCATGTTTCATCGGTATAGAGAACATAGATATAAGAGAGGGGGCAACTGCTCCATTGGGGTCACATACTTTATGGGCCGCGTTTGCACAACGAGCTGCAGACTGCAAGGAGTCAAAAGAGTTCACCACCTGCAAGCATGTTCACCTTTTCACCCAGTTTCCAAGCAACGCTGGGCACGAGATAACCAAATGCTGCGCCAATCTGTTTAGGAGGCGTCTGCAATTAAATTGCAAATGCTCGAGCATGCATGGTTGAAGTGGCTCCCTCGCTTAAATCCAGGCTCTCTTCGTCGTCTCCGCTTCAGTACATTGTCGCAAGCGCCCGAACATCGGCCGTGACGGCTTCTCCGCATGCAGTGCAGAAAAGTCGCTTCCCAGATAAGGAGTGGGGAGCAGATGACGACGAAGAGGACGCTGCCGCCGGCCTTTGCAGCCAGTCTGCGGCCCGTTCTGGGTGGCTGCTCAGCTGCAGCAGCAAAGTGAGGCAGTCTGCCACTTTGAAAACTTTCCGAAGTTTATTTTTAATTACCGTATTTACTCGAATCTAGGTCGACCCATTTTTTTAAGTTTTGAAAATCTGAAGTGGAGTGAAGTCGGCTTATAATCAAACCAAAGCAATTCACCGCTCACAAAAACGAAACAATCGCAATAGCAAGAACACCTCTGCTTGTTAAGAGTTCAGCCGGTTGTACCTGTAGCATTGTGCTATTCTGTGCGTTCATTTTACGAGTTTCCTTATTTTTCTTTAATTTGCGCAAAAGAATATTATTCAAAGCAATTCACAAATTAGCCAGAACAAACGGTAGTGTACGGTGCACAGCGCGTCTTGTAAGGGCCATTCAGGAATGACCGCTGTTACACTTCTTTTTGCAGTTTTTCGCACGATTCACGGTCGCACGTGATTTGATCGAGTGTCAAGATCATCCTGCAGCACCAACTATGTTTTTTGTATTGACACGTGTGATCCAGGCAGTTTAGGTTTTTGGAGCTTGTTTATGGCCATTCTTTCAGAAGAAACCAACAACTGTGCTGCTGGATGCAAATTCGACCCGTTGGGGCGGGTGGTGCTCCAGTGGAGTCTGCAATGGGGCAGGATCTTTACTGTGACGGCAAACGAAAGGGCTTCCGAGGGCCAAAGTCTAGATAGGTGGGGTGCCTTCCGGAGTTGGACGTCAGGCTTGCAAAGTACACCGCAAAAGTGTGCAATCGGTCCCTACCCGTGACATGCATAGCGATCACCGAGCAAGCGCAGAAGATGTGGTTGATGCCGTCATTTTCAAAGTGCGAGATGTTGTTGGACGACGTGCTTTAAGAACGTAGCGGTGATGATGACGGGACTGACATCACCATTGCGGACAAATCATAGTCTGTAGTCGTGGATAGAGTGAGAAGGACAGGGAGCAGCTTCTGTTGTCCCGCCTCCAGCCTGAGCTTCCTAGTTTCGATAACGCTTGGGCATCTCATGCGCCTCACACGTGCATGTGCAGCCAATGTGCACATGGAATTGATCGCATGCTGGAGGCTCGGCTTTCGAAAGAGATACCCTGCAGTCCTCACGTGTTCGCCGTAAAATCCGCTTCCAAGATTTTACTTTTTTTACTGACGTGTAAAAAAAGCGAGGGGGGGGGGGGGGGGGGGGGTCGACTTACAATCGTGAAAATATATCACAAAATTTTTCTTCGCTATAACCTCAGGAGTTGCTCAATTTCTTTCGCTAAAAACAGACACAAATACAATGATAAAGTGCAAGCAGGAACGGGAAATCGAGATTGCTTCGCTATAGCCGCTACTTCGTTATAACAGACTGTTATAAATGGTCGCGAAGGTGCATGTTGCATAAAAAACATAGATGTGAAACAAAATCACATACAGTGCAACTGACTTATAATGATATCACATGTAACATAGTCGATTATAACTAGGGTGTGTATTTTCCGGTTTTAACCGAAAAACACCGATAAACATCCGTCGGTGACGAAAATACAAAATCGGTTAAAACCGAAAAACACCGGTGGTTGGATATTTTCGCCCTGGTTAAAACCGAAAAACACCGGTCGAAAAAAAACCGACCTAGCGAGACCCTTTAACCGTAGAGGTTCGTCAAACGTGTTATCTCGTGGATCCTGCATTCTTCCAGTGTCTATACATGGCTTGCACGTGGCGTCAGTCCGCCCTCCTTTCTGGGGGTCAAAAGCGTCTAGTTAACGCAGTGGAAGCTAAGCTCTCACACGCCTTTCCTCCATTGTGTCTCCCATGGCCCCCTTTTGTGGAAAAATTAACGCAGTAGAGGGTACGCTCTCACGTGCCCTTTCCCCATTGTGTCTGGCCAAGTGATGTCGGTGCAAGCCATGTATTCAGAGGTTGCTCTGGTTCCTGTAAGACACTGCCAACATCCGTGTCGTACAGGGCTACTGACCCTTGAGAACTGAGATGCGTTCATTGTTATCTGTTCAGTTTCCATGGGCTTTTGGGGAAACGGAAAAAGGGTTTTGTTGGCGTGGGGGTTTTTCGCTGTATAAAAAAGGACCGTTCTGTAAAAAAATTTGCAGACGTGTTTGACAAGGCGCGTCCGTTTGATTCCTTCTCTGCCTACTATCAGATGATTCAAAGCAAGTGGTTTAGGACTGTTTCCCGAAACATCTCTGATGGCTTAGATTTCATGGATGAATCGTCGTTCTGGTTCCGCGTGCAAATTGTTAATCCGTGCATAAAAGTGGAGCTGCCAGAGGGATTTGTGCCTTATGAAAGTATCTATCGGCTGGTCCTCCAAGACGAACGCAAGCTGAGTGACCTAGAATCAGAGTTTCTTTGTTACCGCCAGTAGGCTGTGACTATCACCGTTGATCCAGTGTTATTTTGGAAACTTCATTTACCTGACTGGCCACTACTGTCCCAAGCCTCGCTGGACATTTTGGGATTTCCTGTGTCCAGCGCAAATGTGGAGCGTGCGTTTTCAAAATTGCGGGTTGTGAACCGCAAGGAACGTGCTGCCATGACGGATGCAAGCCTCTCGAAGTAGGCTTGCATTTACTATAATAACCAATTGTGAGAAATAGATGCTTCCTCGAGAATAAGTGTAATATGGGAATAAAATTGAAACTCTCTGTCTGTGATCAATCGCATTTTTTTTCCACCGATAACCACCGATTTTAGCCTCTTCGTGAGACGTTCCACCGAAATACACCGGTGTTTCGAAAATAAATAAACACCGAAAAACATCCGCCGATTTTTCCCACAAATAAACACCGGAAAGTACACACCCTAATTATAACGATTGAAATTTCAGGTTTTCTCCTTATCGTTTAAGTGGGTTGCACTGTATCTACATTCACAACACCTTGACTTCTGCCCACGCTTTGTCGCAAGGAGAGGCGTGGCCTAAAAATCTCAAATTAAACAAACACGACTTTGAAAACTATTTTTATCCTCTTCCATAAAACATAGGAGTGCTCCGGGAAAGTAATATTTTGGTGGGCCTAGTATTTACTGACATATGAAATATTTTCGATGTGCCGGCGGCCGAAGGCACTGGCCAGACACAAGGGCGGACCCTTGAGTTTGCCAGTTTCAAAGCGTGCTCGCTCCGCGTTGAATAGCCCTAGCGTGGAGCAAGACTGCTCCTTGCCTTGCAAAGAGCATTTCTTCTTTTGTTTGCACTCCGAGTGGTTGTTCACGTCGTGCATATAGGTGACTGAAGCCCGTGAAAAAATCCTTCCTAAGCACTTTCAAATGCTCTACCCACTCCCATTGGGCAGTACATGCGTAAGTACCCTTAGCAGAAAACAAAATATGGGTTAGAAGACAGGGAAGGCCGGCAAGTAAGCAAGGGCGATCAGAAAGTCATTTTAAATGATGAATCATAGCTAACAAGCAACACTATTTCGTTACTGTGTTTCAGTAACAGGCACAAGAGTGGTCCTGGGTGTTCCATAGTTGAACGTGGAAACCCCTTTTTCTTTCTAATCCTTACTACATGTTTTTCATATAAAGCCCCAAAATTTTACAAGATCCGTTCTACTTCAATGTTCGGCTTGCCCACTGCAACTGGTTCTACAACCTACGAGTTGTGCTGCAAGAGGAGCTTGCCTTGCTTCACCACAATAATGGTTACTGGCTTAGATCCAGGTACTTGTCAGAAGAGGACAGACCACTGGCGTCCTCGCAAGCTGAAACAGCAGGGGCATCTCTGTAACGGCGAATACAAAGCAAGCTTACCTCCATGTCCGAAACAGGTGAAGCGCTTCAATGTTCGGCTTGCCTACTGCAACTGGTTCTACAATCTACGAGTTGTGCTGCAAGAGGAGCTTGCCTTGCTTCACCAGAATAATGGTTGCTTGGCTTAGATCCAGGTACTTGTCAGAAGAGGACAGACCACTGGCGTCTTCACAGGCCGAAACTTGTCTAACAGGGCTAACTGCTTGCATCAGTCTTCGTAACAAAGATGGCATTATTTACATAATTTAACTGTATCACGCCATATGTTTTAGAGCACTAGAGCTCCAGGGACACTTCAAATGATGTTATAGGCGTTGCTTAACAGATGGTTGTTGATAAGCATCACTGTAATTTCCGAAGCTGTCCTGAGCCGGCGTGCACGTTTTACGTTCCCAAGAAGGCGCACAAGAATTCTAAATATGAAGCAAATGCAATCGAGGCTATGACAAAATCCAAGGTAGAACACAAGGCAAGTATTCCGCTTTGGATGTGAGGTGTACTATCTGTGTTTCACTAATGTAAGCATTCCTTCCCAGGCGAAAATCAGTCCACTTCCAGCTGGATTATGGAACTGGAAATGAGGCAGTCCAGCTGGATTCCAGCTGGAATCCAGCTGGAAGTGGACTGATTTTCGCCTTCCTTTGTTGAAAAGCACACGTGATACAAAGCCTACTCTCCGACAAACCGAAAAAAGACAATGTCAATTAGAGCATACTAACTTTCAGAAGCACTAGCCGTGAGTGTGGGGCATTTTCTATATTCAGAATTTTTCTTATTTGTCGTTTAACTTGATATAGCTGTACAAGTTTCAACGTTTATGCCTTCCGCACGTACATTGTATTTTCAAGACATAAAATTAGACAATTCTTTTCCCGACATTATATTAACCCGTTTCCTTTGAAAGAACAACTAGTTGGCCACATATTGTTGTGCCATATTGCTCCCTACGCAAGTTCGGAAAATAAAAGTGTTTGCACGGATCCTTTGAAAATTGCTACTTTGCCCTTGTTACGTGTTAAAGGGATACTTTCAACGAAATTTGAAATATACCTGTCATGTTCGGAAATAGGCTGAATATGATCCACAATATTCGTAAATGACAATCGCACGTTTGTATTTTGAGCCGGATGGCTGTATTTTTCAATATAAACGGCCCACTCTGGCAAGCGCTCGGAGAGCAGCAAGAAGAAAGCACGTCACGTCCGGCGCAATCGTTACGTAGTCTGTCTCGGGATGAGCAAAGCTGTGGCGAGGCTGATGTCGTCAGGATGCCCTAGCCGTTCCAGCCACCGAAGCGGTCAAAGCACGTCAACGCAAAGCTGCTTTTGTGTGAATTTTGAGTGACGGGTTAATCTATAATCTTGTAGAGGAAGAATAGCGACGACAGAGCCGTGCTTACAGAGAGCTTAGTCAATGGGAGGCACGGGCAGAGCCAGGGCGTGCACCAGACGCAGAAAGTGGGCTTGGCATGCTCTCTTGGCCAACCAGAAGCCTAAAAGAATCCCCTAGCAGTGGTAGCGAGAAAGTGTTTTAATCAAATGTATATGTTCATATATAGTTTTAATAAGTGCATAAGAGTGAAGTGTAGTAACCCTTCGTGATTGAAAATAGGGTGCACGCGATGTTTCGATCAGGATCATGCAGAAAGATGTAAGAAATGAATGCGCCGCTCAACTCTGTTTTGCTCGGACAGAGTGTGACCGCTCGGACGGCAGATTCTAGGCCCTCAGCGCTTGGCGTACGGATTATGTCAATCGTTCAGCTAGTCGCACTCTTCCACCCTGATTTTGGATGAAAGTGATTGAAACAACATGTGCACCAAATTTTCAGTCACCAAGAGTTACTCCGACGCACTTATCAAGTTTGTTTCTCGCGACCACCGCCAGGGTATTATTTCCAGCTTCTGGTTGGCCGCATTCGAATTTCTGAAGACGCCCTGGAACACGCCCAGACTGCTTTCGGCCAATGGCGCCTCCTCATTTGTCTCCTATACTTCCCAACAAATGGCCAAACTCTCTACATATACGGCTCTGAGTGACGTCTGGGACACATAAAAGAGTCCCATTGAGTGGGGAGTTCCTCCCTCCCCTCTTCTCTTGTGCTGGCCGTAGAGCTGTCGGGATGACGTCAGGGATCTAGGCGAGACAGTTACCGTCACTACCTGTCAAGGTTCCTAGACGGGCATTACAAACGAGGCTTTAGCGACATCCACCAGGTGCTCTTTGCTAATCATTCAATTTGTTTTAAAATTACTTTTCGTGTCTTTTTTAACAAGATAAGTAAACTTTCGTTAGTTCGACTTTTCGTTTAATTCGATCGTGTTCAAAAGTCCCGGCGAGCGCCCATACATTTCTATGGGAGGAAAAGTTTGATAGTTCGAACTCGGGAAGACACCGCATCGGATAATTCGCCTCGAGCGAATGTGCGCAGGCTCACATTGCACGGCACCACGGAAGAAAAACCACACACGTACGGCAGCAGCAGATTAAAGGGCAACTCCGCTCAATTCCGAAAATTTTGGGCTAATGATTGATTTCGAATTAAAAAGCCCTAGTAAGAGACACTACGTCGTTTGCTTCGCGAAAAATGGGATATATATTTTTAAATCTAGTTTTAAACACGAGCGTAAATCGAAACCGAAACTTGGGCTCCGTCCTGCAACACTGGCCTCGGGCCGCCAAGAACATGGCCATCACGTGGTACGAGATGTCACGTGATCCTTGGCCCAACGATGGGCGGGATAGGGGCGGGCATGTGGCAGGCGGCGAGTGTCGTCACCACACTCTTCGCCACGTTTTGATGTCTACGGCATTCGACGACGTCTGCAAAACTGCAGCATAAGTCTGCGCACGTGGTGTCCGTAGTGTGGACGAAACTCCGAGAGACAATAATCACAAACGGCGAGACGACGACGGTGTTTGTGACGCGGAAGACGGCGGGCGGCCGGACGGCTCCCAAGAAGCGCGCTGCGCAGGCGCGTTACGCCAATCACGTGGACACCGCTGAGCGCCGAGAGGCAATGTTGCTGACATCCTACGCTACGCTCGCCCGGAGAACAGGGTTCATGCTGGCCTCGAAGACAAAAATTCAAGGGTTTTCAAGGACTTTCAAGGCCCAGCCAGGATATTTTCAAGGACCATGTTGAGAGCCTTACTTAGACAAAACACAATTCTAAATGCGTTAAAAGTGTAATATTTATTGCACAAGACAAGATATTAAGGGGCTTTCCTTTTTGTATGCTAGATTCAAAGAAGCACATTAACAACACACATTGCCATGTCCCACATGTTAAACAAAAAATATACACCAAACAAGCACTCGTCCAATGTTCATGGTAGATCACATTGGTTTTTCTGGACTTCGAGGTCAATGTTCAGAATTTCCTGTGCCTTGCTTTTGGCAGTCTTCCTGAGGCTGTTGGATTTCATGATCCATGTGAGGTCACTCGAGGCTTCTGCCTTCTCTGCATAATCGTCTATTGAAGCCGTCAATTCAGCAACAGCTACTTCCAGTTTCTTCTTCTTCTTTCTCAATCTTTGAACTTCTTCGTCAATGCAGCGGCTTTTCACCTGCCTTGCATCTTCAAGCTCTCGCTACTTCTTGGCTTCCCAAAAAGCACGGCAATGGTGCCTTGCAGAAGCCACGGACGTCCCGAGTTCCTTTGTGATTTGTACATTCAAGATGCCACCTGCATTGTTTACAGCATTACATACAATTCGCTGCGAGATGTAGGAAATATCTTTCATATTTTCCACAGCAACCTGCCAATTGAAGATAAGCAAAAAGGTCTGAGAACATGGCACGCGACGTACGAAGACTTCTGCTCTCCGCAGAAGAAGGCTGGAGCGACTTCGCTGTCGGGAAACATTCTTCTGAACAAGTCACTTGTCTGTGAACAGGACTTGTAGGAATAGTGCAATGCAGTTGCTTTTAGTGTCCACAGAATCTCTGCATCAGCCACTAGCTCATGCTTCTTGCATACACCGTCCAAGCCCGACGACTGTGATTGCCTTGGATCCACGGACGTTGGGTTCACGGACGATTCACCTACAGAGGGCACCAAGAAGTTCTTGATCGGGTTACTCACTGCCGCCTTCACGTTCGCGTCGTGTTTGGCGCTTTTCATGTGATTTTTCAGTGCCGACTCTCCCATAGCAGCGATGTCGAACGTTTTCGAGCAAGGCTTGCATTTAGCCCAATTTGGATTCGGCGGGTCCGGTGCAATCCAGTGCCTATAACTGTCGTTGCTCAGCCACGAGCGTTGGAACTTGCATTTCCCTGGCATTATTTCTCACTTGCAGTTGCTGCAGTAATTCCGACCGCACACATTACACACCAGTTTACGTTCGAGCAACGCCGCCAACTTCTGATCTCGTGCCGGAAATAACATAAAGGAGTGGATTAGATGTGGATCTGGCTATGCCCTTCGGAACCGAAACTGATTCCAGTGTGGCCAGGCGTTCATAAACATCTGCCAAAATGTCGTCGTCAAACTCGAAAATCAAGGACTTTCAAGGATCTGTAAAAAGTCCAGGACTTTCAAGGCCTTGAAAATGCTACTTTTAAATTCAAGGGTTTTCAAGGATTTCAAGGACCCGCATGAACCCTGGGAGAAGTAAAAACAAGCAAAAGGGGGCCATGATGATAACGTTTAGCTCAATGTTGGCTCCGCCCATGTCGTAGCCTTGACTGCGCTGTTGGTTGCGCCTGAATTCCCAGCTCGAGTCAGCCGATTTCGGCAACTTGGCGAGTTACAAAGTTTGCCAGACCGTTTAAGAAACATTCAGACAGAACTGCGTCGTAATATTTGACGTGTGGTCTTCCTAGGCGATACTGAAGAGGACTGCATTGTTTTTTTCAAAACCAAAAATGAGGCGGGGTTGCCCTTTAAGGACTTTTGCAGAATTTTGATGCAAACGGTCCAGCCGTGACAACACCCAAATACTCCCATTGTGAGCTGGCAAATGTCAAGTGCAAGGAAGGTTGGAACCAATGCCCACTTGGCATAGCTGATTACTTGTAGAATGCTCATCAACAGTAGCGAGGCTGTAAGGAAATGCCTTGAAGCTAGAAAAGTAGTTTATTTGTGATTCACTGGATCTACAAAGAGCAAAGGAGTAACTAATATATTTCATTTTACAACCTCAGGAACACAATTCAACATGGAGCAAAGTGGCAAAACTAGGTTAGAAAGAAAATCCAGAGAACTTAGGAGGAAACACTTTTCAAAATGTTGTCACAAAAATCTATACATAGAATTCAGGGTGCCTTAACAAACCCCCAATGCTCCTCATCCACTCACAATGAATGGTTAAAAGTAGCTCTATACGTCATAAATCAAAAATGATCCTAAAGTAAAAAGCTGCAAAACTATATTTAAAAAAAAAAACATTAAAAAAAAAGAAATGCTACTTAGCAGTACTGCAACTGTTGCCTAACTGCAACTGATAATGTTTAGAACTGATGAATATGCCTGTTTCTCAAATTCAGGTGAACAAACATCATACAGGCAGTGAAGCACATGGTAAAACATGAAAACTCTTGTGCATGAACGACCTCAAGAAATTCCATTGCGCAGATTCCTCACTTATGCATTTTTTTTTCCATGCCTGCTTAAATTAACTATACAGTTAAAGGTTTTCCCACAGGATTCACACTTCTAAGGCTGCTCCCCTCTGTGGGTTCTCTCATGACGCAACCAGTTATGTCTCTGTGAAAATTCTTTCTCACAGGTGCCACACTGGAACGGTTTCTCGCCCGTATGGACTCTGTTGTGAACCACCAGATAACTTTTTTTTGCAAACGCCTTCTGGCAAACCTCGCAATGGAACGGCTTCTCCTTCGTGTGAACCCTCATATGAATCCGTAAGTTACCGATTAGAGCAAACGCTCTCTCGCAGACAGAGCAGTGGAAAGGCTTCTCTCCTGTGTGTGTCCTTTCATGCTCGATGACATGATGTAGATAACGAGTGAAGTAAGGGCAGAACTCGCAGTGGTACATGCCCTCATATCGTTGCAGCGCCGTGGGTTGCGACTCAACCAGTTCGCATCTAGGGGAAGAGGAGTCGCTCTCGCTGTCCCCATCGTCCCGGAAGGCAGGTGCGGCCGGCACTGTTGGGGAGGTCAGAGAAACAAGAGAAGGAAAGTGAAGGACAACGAAAGTTCAACGCCAAGATGCAAACATTACACAAGCATGGCAAATCTGCACTGCCTTCAACAGAGAGTAGCAGACAAACAAGCGTACCGCCCCCTGTTCGTTTCAGAACAAAAGAAAACAAACTCAGCAAATAAGAACAATTCAACTATTAAGAAAAGCTGTTATTACATTAAAGTGATATCACACTTTAAGTTAATGAAAAAGCAGTGATCATAGCCCATTCAAGCATATAATTTTCATGCGCCCTTTATCTTTCGATGAATCAGCTCACCTCACATCCTAAAAGCCGAAAGCAACACTAAGCAAACCTAATTTCTAGGGCTGCAGTGAAGGCACCACATAGTCTGGGACGTCTGTTTGTTGTAATAAAGTTCTACAAAATGTCACTGTAGTACATCAATCAAAAATCACATACTACTTGAGTACGCAAGCACAGCTTCCAGTGAAAGAATGTACTTAAAGAAACATAATCGTTGACATCTTGTAGTCTGAAACACCAAGAAAGAGCAAGCGGTGCAAGACAACCACATCGCACTGGTTTAGTTTGCACAAATTGAGTGGCGGTGAATGTGATCACATAGGTTGACTGCTTGTGCTCATCTACAGGGTGTCACAAAAGAAAATTTGCATGGTCTTTTTTACTGCAAAAATAAACTAGGCATCGCCGAACGCTCATTCTCCGCCTAAGGGTACAGCTAGAGGTCACAACCAGATGCCGAAGTTTCAGCCCGATCCGATAACTTAATCAAAAGTTACAAGTATCTTTCTGAAAATTTCAATGGGAAAATGAAGCCCATTTTTTCCCGTCCTCGGTTTCTGGTGCCATAGAGCCCCATGTATTCAAAAACTCCGTCGGCCGCCATTTTCCCATTGAAATTTTCAGAAAATCACTTATAACTTTTGATTAAGTTATCGGATCGGGTTAAAACTTTGGCATCTGGTTGTGACCTCTAGCTCTACCTTTGGGCGGAGAATGAGCGTTCGGTGATGCCTAGTTTATTTTTGCGGTAAAAAAGACATTGTGTAAATTTTCTTTTGTGGCACCCTGTACATTGAGGGGATCCGTGTGATGCAATAGGGGACACTTTTTTGATTCAATGATGCTGGACTGATATAAGCAAGAACACTGCAGAGAGAATGCATGGTCCCAAAGTTGAGTCGGCCAGTGGGAAGGACCCTCTCTGCAAAGCAGCAATGTGCCATTTCCTGCATCTTGCAATGGTTGCCAGAATCGACCTGCAAAAGAAGAAATTGAAGGCAGTGTCGTTGGTGTGATGTAAACATTTGAGCGTTTTTGAATACCTCAAACATGGCAGCTTGGCACGGAAACGAAAGGCATATTGTAGCGAAAGAATTGGTAACAGGAGTGCTCAGAAAAGTCACAAGCTAAATGAACAGGACCAGTATTTATACAGCCGAACTCTGTATAGAAAAATCAAGTTTGCCTTTTACGTCATGCTCTTGATTTAAGGAAATCGTAATTGTTAAACGGGGGTCAGGTGGGGTTATAGTTTAATTGGAACTCATCGTACAAATACTGAACTCTTTACTTATGTGATGCTTTCTTCGCAGACACTTTAATTGCAGCTTTTACATTTGGCAGCATTTTCTAGCAAGAAGCAAAATACAGTAGCAGAGTATTAGGGTTCGACAACTGCACAAAAACGATTTATCAATGTAAACAAAACAATAAATGAACGCATCAATTTCACTTTTCACAAAAAAAAGCTGAAAAAGCTCACAGGGAAACTACTGTTTGTGTATCACCTTCCGATAAAACATTTTTACAACTATCTATAAAAACAAATTACAAATTTGTTGTAGAAAAAATCGCTGGAAACAAAAATTTACTTGACAATCCCAAGCGAGTCTTTAAACAACGGCAAAGCGATGTTCTCTTGTGTGTTCCACTTATGATAGTGCACTTACGTCTGGGGCTGTAATAGACCCTTTTACAAAGTAGCGCACACCTTCACGCAGTCTACATGATGAATGCGCGAAACGTTGAGGTGAGCATTTGCAAAGCGGCCATTGCAAGGTTTGCGTTTACAAACACAATAGCAACACGTGGTTTACAGTCCCACTTGTCACATGAACCACATTATACCAGTGCTTTTACCAAGTGCCAATGTTTATACAGTAGGCTCGCTATAAATAAACTCGGATATTTTATAGCTTCGCTTATTTCAACCAAATTTCAAGATTTTGGTTATGCTGCTATGTTTTGAATCTATTTATAAGCAGCTTAATTTGAACAGCATTTTGTTTTAGTATTTTCGCCAGTTGTGCAATGTCACATTAAAAAAATTAAACCACAAAATATTTATCTTTCACTGTGTTTGTTCTTGATGAACTCTGATGTAGGCGCCTAGATTGCGGCTCAGATTGAAGATTTGACGCGTTATCCATGGGTTTTTACTTTTTACTTTGTGGGAGTATAGTGGAATGAATCTATTGAAGCATGTGAGGACGACTTCCCTAAAGAAGGACCATGATGTGTCTGGGCAGAAGCCATTTTCTTTTTGCAAGAGTCGAAAGCTAGGACATCAGCGTTTTTAATTAGCCTTGTTGTAATGTCTATACTGCTTAGTTGGACGGCAAACCGTTATGCAAACAATTCGAGGAAAGTCAAAGACAACCAGTTTGTGATCCAAAACACCCTCCATAACTCTCGCTAGTGCACCTAGCTGTGCCACTGACTCCGAAACAAAGCATAGATCTAGCAGTGATCTGCATACAGGGGTGATACGTACGTGCAGTGCTATTAACAATTTGTTGGAGGTTGTAGCTGAATGCTACGTCAATAAGGGCGTTAGAAGGATTGCAACTAGTTAATGGCGTCATGACGTTCCAATCGATGTGGGACAAGTTGAAGTCGCCCACTAATACAATAAATGAAGAATTCTTGAAATGAGCTTGGAGGACATCTAGAATTCCCCACAGAGACGAATATCAGCATTTGGGCGCCTGTACACTGTGGAGGAAGTTAGTTGTTTGAATGCTCTCCCAGAAGTGCTGCACTTTGTGGAAATCCAGGAGCAGCTAGACTCTATTGTCACAGTAGCATGTTTCCGTCAGGGACAAGGGGGTCAGCGCCGTCCTTAAAGGTGAGTGGAGCTCCAACAAAATAATGAAGGTAATTTTGTTTCTTTTTTCTACAATTTTCTCCATGTATTAAACATCCACCTGTGGAAATGTCTACAAAAGATCTATCTAAATATTAATCACCTTTCGAGGAAATGAATTTTGAAGTTTTTGCGTAGACCCCAAAACTACATGCTGCCGCACTGTTGGCAACAACGAGCAGGGGCACTTGCGACGTCAATTGCTGTATATGAGAGCAGACGACGCTTCCTAAACCTTGGTGTTGTGGTGATAGTGAGCGTCTGTGGTTTTGCGAATAGCGTCCTGCTTGCAATGAACCTGGTCTTCTTCCACGATGGCCCTTGCTCGAGACATATGGTACATTAGAGAGTTCGCCGAGAGACAGATAATCCTCGAAGAACATCAAACAGCTTCTGTCGCAGGCTGTTCTAAGTTCACTCTCTTCGTTCATTTAACGCGAAGGTCGAGCTGACTACGAGCCCTGGTGTTCCCTGGTTCCCAAAGTGGAAGATAACACAAAAATGTAAGCATCCTGAAAGGCAAATAAAGAAAAATATTGAAAGAAAGGCGGCAAACTCCAAACGCACAATGCAGGTAAAGCACCTTGCTGTGTTTTCACAGCCCAGGAGGGAGGCAGAAAGTTCTGGCTGATAGGGGTTGCTGAGAGTTGCAATATGACATAGGCCAGAGAGCTCTTTCTAGAGAGGTCTATAGCTTCGGAGTCTAAATTTTTCCATGCCTTCCAAGCATATAAGCATTCAAGCTGATATAACCTGCAATTCCATCCTATGCTAAACATCTCTTCATTCGGAGGAAAGCCAATGGTTCATCTTACACACAAAAAAAAGAACACCTTTTGCAGCAGAAAAATGCATTTAGAGCACAGGTATCTTTGCACCTCAAATGTGCCAACTGAGCAAATGTAAATCTGTTAAAGACTTATCAGACAGGCTTCAGTTACTTGAACACTACACCGGAGGACTGCGTCACCTGTGCCAGCAGTGGGAGCCTCGGAAGGACCCGGCCAACTGGGGCAAGCAGGGACGCTGTCACCAGCCGCACAGGGCTAGTGGCGACACCTTCACCAAAGCCATGATGACCTGCATGGTTTAAAAGCTCCTGCAAAGAAAGCACAGGTTAGTTTCAAGACGGCAATATGAGACAAAAAAGATCATTCGCAATTGAGGCCATCTTCAGCAGCATTCATTTCCCACCATTGAATTTGTTCTTCTCGGTAGGATATGCCAAAAAGAACAAATTTCATTGTATTGCATTCATGCGATTGAGGCCATCTTCAGCAACAAATACAAAAAATATTAACGATAGTACAGCTAACAGCTGCCAAGAGTTGGCACCCCTAAAAAAACCAATGAAAATATTTTTTTTATGTAATCACAACAAACAAGCGTGCACAAACCAAAAAAGTTATTTGGTAGGCGCACGCGTGTCAAAAAATAAACTTTATGTGAAAAAACATTTTAGAGCAGCACTTTTAGGGACAACCTAAAAATATAGCCACAGCGAGACTATGAGCGGTATATGTGGAAGCACTATGGCAGCATGACAAACAAACTGTCGCAAGTAAGCAAGCCAGGAAGTGCGTGGTGACTTCTGGCTTTCAGATTTCCACATTTCTGGTTTCGATTTGCGAGCTACCTCCGTAAAATGTTCCTGATGCGCAAACCCGCGTTAAAGGGACGACAAATTGAGCAGAAAGGAAGAAGCTTACCCTCCACTCTCCTCGCCATTTTTCCCGCAAGGGGAAAGAAGGAAAGACCCCCTCTTTTTTACGTTGTCGTTTAGGATTAGAAAAGGTTAGTGTAGCGACCGGTCAGTAATCACGCACAGAAATGCAGAAGCCGCACCTTCTTTCTTCCCCATTTCCCCCTTCCTGACGCCAGCCTTCACTTTGACCCTTGGACTTCAAGTACCGACAGTGCCGTGGATGCTACGCGCTCGTCAGACCAGTCCAACGCCTATCTTTCCCCACGTGGTGACGCCCCCGGCCCATACCTACGCGCGAAGAGCAGGGTCAAGCGACGAAAGGAGGCAGTTGAATGGTCGGGCCTACACGTAGCCCCCGCCCCACTGTCAGGATTGAGCTGAACGAGACTAAAACTGAAGAAGGCCAAGCCGCTATCCTTCTCGCATGCTGACATCTGCTTGCCTCATCGGGTTCCTCACGTGGTTAGTCCATTTCAACAACTGTCTAAAAGGTGTTTTACCGACAAGGAAACATTTTATGTCCGAGGTTTTTTGTCCTAAATACCTCGCAGTTTTTTTTACCTTTTTTTTTATTGGAGATTGAAATATGGTTCTTTACTAATTCAGCAACCGAATCATATATTAAAACAGCTTAATTATTGCAAAGAACTAATTTTGACAGATTTCACGATTTAAAAATATACAGAAATATTTATCACGCAAACACATCACTCCATCGCAACCAGTACATTGCAAACCACTTCCAATCATAAAAAGTCGTGCCCACTAAATATTCCCAAAATTCATACTTAGCGAAATCCACGAAATGACGTGACCGCAAAAATAAAGTTGTTTACTGTACAACACATCTCAATGCCTCTGAGCCTCTAGTCAATGTTCTTCTCAAAGAAAAGAATGCAGGACGATGGCCAAAAAGTGAACAGATGTGAGAAGAGAAGTCTGCGGCGGACCATTAGCTTAGTGTTTCCGGCCGAACTTGGCACGACAATGTTTGACACTCTTCTAAAAGAAGCAAACACCGAAAATGAATATGATTCACTAAGTGCCATGGCCATGAAAACTCTGCCGTGCCTCTCCGAGACACCTCGCTATACTCAAAAATAGCTTATAATGACGTGTGGCGCGTCGTCGTCATTTCTTGGCGACATATTTGCACTTTTCAATACACATCGTGCTGGCAAAACTTAGCTTGGTGCATACTGAAAAAAACAAGAAACAAATAGGAATACACCGTGGGCCCTATAAAAAAAAAAAATAAATAAATAAAAATCTCTATCAACCTTTGAGCTGACAGTGCTGTGGGAGTTATGCACTCGCCGGACCAGTCAACCACCTCCGTTTCACTACCTGACCCCGCTCCCTGCGCGTATGCATGGACGGCAGTGTAATCATGTGGCTAGAGGTAGACATAGGACTGGTCCGACAAGCACATAGCTTCCACCGTACTGTCAGGTTGGGAATGAAAGGTGCATCTGGTCCTTCCCGAAAAGAAACTCGTGAGCCCGTCACAGAATAGCCCGAAGAGCGATCCATGAATCCGAGTCAATAATAGCGACAGCCTCTTTCGGTGCTTATTTCCTGCTAGTTGACTAATCCCCGTTGTTCAGATTTGGAAAGTCATAAGACACTTAGATGCTTAGCATGCGAGAAGGACATAAAAAAGTGAGAAGAAAAGTTTAGGGGAAAACGAAGCAAAGGAGAAAAACCTTCTTCCAGGAAGAATTTTAGAGCGTCGGGCTTTAAAGGGATACTACAACGAAATTTCGGCGCTCAATTTTTTGGTCTATATGTGTTCAAAGGAGCAGTATCACATCGAACATACCAATACCTTGTTAAAAAAAGTCTTGAAAAAGAATTTTAAAACAAATTAAACGATTAGCAAAAAGCACCTGGTGGATGTCGCTAACGCCTCGTTTGTAATGACCGTCTAGGAACATTGACAGCTAGTGACAATGACTGTCTCGCCTCCGGCCACGACGAGAGAAGAGGGGAAGGAGGAACTCCCCTCTTCCCGAGAATGCCTTTTGTGTGTCGCCGAAGTCGCTATTGTCCCCCTAGAAGATTATAGAAGATTAACCCGTCACTCAAAATTCGTACAAAAGCAGCCGCTTCGGTGCCTGGAACGCCTAGGCCATCATCTCGACGTCAGCCTCGCCGTAGCTTTGCTCGTCCCGAGACCTACGTCACGATTGCGTTGGATGTCACGTGGTCTCCGCTGAGCCTTCTCCGAGCACTTGCCAGAGTGGGCCGTTTATAACGAAAAATACAGCCACCAGGCTCAAAATACAAACGTGCGATTGTCATTTACGGATATTGTGGATCATATTCAACCTATTTTTGAACACGACGGGAATATTTCAAATTTCGTTGAAGTATCCCTTTAATCCTGGGCCGCTAGAAAGCCACGGCAGGCAAGACTTTGATGAGTGACTACGACTTACGCTACACTCCGTTTCGATAAGTCGGACTTAGTCAAAAGCTGCAATACATATGGCGAATTCGCGTGGTTCTTTCTGCGCGCTCTCGAGCGCTCTTTCCAGAGCGCGCGAAATCGGGTGGTTGAAAGAGAGTGCTGCAGCCTGATCGGGTGGTTCATTCCGAGGGCGCCTCTCCCTCTCAGAGCGCTCTCTGGCACTCCGTCTGTAGCCGTCGGAGTGCGGAGCGGCGCAGGCGTCACGTGGTACTTGGACGGTGATCACGTGGTTTTGTTGACGATGGCCGGCACCGGCAGTGGTCTGTGGTGGGTTGCGGGGTCCGGCATGACGGCGATTGATATGGGGTTCTACAAAGTGCTTGTGCATTCGACGGTGCGAGGATTACAACGGACGGGACGACATTCGTTTGCGACCGTAACAGGAAAAGTCGACGTGTGAAGTATTCCCAGTGCTTTCACGAGATCGTTCATCTCACGGCGGTGAATCCGCTAAGCCTAACCGACGACGAAACAGCTCGCAGACCTCGCCGCTGTTTTACCGGGTTTTGTGGTCGGTTCAAGAAGTTGTGAGGTTTGGTAAAAGTGCGTTCAAAGGTTTGTGTTGTAAAATAAAGGGAGAACCGAATATAATGCACTGTGAGTTCTGTCCCATTGCGATGCTTGCTTGATATTTCGCCGTGAGATTGCCGTTTATTAACCATTTTATATTTGCCATGCTCTGTCGTACGCCTGACCGCAATCGCACCAAGTTCACTGTCGAAAACGCGATGAGTTGACAACTGTTTCCAAGGTTTGGCTTTCGTTCCGTTCTGCAAAAATCCATTCGTATGCTGCTGTTTTCTTCTTTTTTTTTTTTACATGCCGATGTGTAAAAACATTTACGTCAACGCGATGCGTAAAACAATTTACGTCCGTTGCGAGCGTAAATTTTGCTCAATCGTCCACCGTACGCTGTAAGATCGTGTTGTTTTTAATGCATTACCAATGTTAAGAAATTTTAATGCCGTGACTGGTCTGAGAATCTCGGAGCGCTCTGGAGCCAGCAGTTGTGATCGGCTGAAAACGATCCCGAGTAGCTCTGGCGGTGAGGAGGGAGCGCTCTGCTGAATCGAGGTCAGAGGAGAGAGGCAACCACCCGAATTCACCAATAGAAATGTTAACACGCACACTAAAAATGTGAGGTCACGCTGCATTCAATGTGGTCGACTGATTTATGAGCAATGCGACATGAACCACGGACATGAGGCGCACTCTCACAAATTTATGAGAAAACGATGCTTGGACTTTTTCGTTCCGACTCCCGGACCTGAAGTGAAACTTCTGGACATTTGAAACTGGCAGAGAGCCTTTTCAAAATCAGTGTATGTTCCGAATCGTCCTCCCTTTTTTCACTTCTATGACAGCACGTGCAACGAGCCGACGGAAGGGAAGGCACAACTGCACGTTGGCACACCACAACTCATTGAACTCAGAGTGAAAAAGTCCGTCGTATTCACATAAATATGCGAAGGCTCCCCGTGTCTGTGGTTAGGCTGATTAGACAGGTGTCCGCGAGATGACGCCATACCATAGTGTACATTGCAACTTCCTTACCGCATACAGCACTGCTCCTGATTTATATGGCTTGCGCTATGTCACACTAGCCAATGTTGCTCCGTACCATGCTCCTCCTGCCCGTACCTTCAAAAGCATTCAATTTGCGCCTTTGGATTGGTTCTTCTCAGCAAGCCATGCCAGAAGAACAAATTTCAAGATGCAAAATGTGTGCTACAGAGGGTACGCGCACAGGAGCTGGTACGGTGCCATAGGACGTCACGTGCAAGGCGTTTCTGTTGCTGCTTCATTGGCCCCACTAGCTTCTAACGTCGGCAACAGTGTGATTTCAGCTGACTGGCTAAACCGGCAAGCCACTATCACCAAAGACCACTTACCGCCACGACTGCGCAGTCGTTTTGTCCCGGTGCTCGCGGTCGGCTCTCCTTGGAGCTGCAGGGTCGGAAAGGCGACCTTTTTCAGTTGGGGCTCGGTCTTCTTTCCTATCAGGTGTTCTAGGAAATGTCCAGAACACACCACGATGCAATCGATCCCAGGGGTGCTATGTTGCGCTTTTTGGACTCCCAGGAGACTTGGAAGAGGGAAGTGACGTCAACGACTAGAGAAACGCAGATTGGATGTTGACAGAAGAAAACAAAATCAACATCCAATCTGCATTTGCTGCGTTGTTGACGTCACTTCCTTCACCCTAGTCTCCTGGGAGTCCAAAAAGCGCAACATAGCCCCCCTGCTGACCGTCCGAATCCATTTACTCCTCAGTCTATGGTTCGAGGGAAAGTTGAAGCGCGACATATCGTGGGATTGACAGGCGCCACACGTCGACGCAGCACTTCCTCATTGCACTTTTACAGGCGCTACGATGCCCTCGGTGGGAGTACGACTGTCGAAAACTCAGGAAAAACACACACTGCACAATCTGCTCGTGGCTAAAGGAACGTTCATATGGCGCCGATCTACCCCAAGTGTGCGCGAAAGACGGGCGCATGCTTACGGTTCTGTAGCCCACTGCGCGAGCACGTTCTATCCCGTTGCTCTGTGTCAGCGACGTTGTACTTCCCATTTAATAAAGCTGCAAGAACGTTCAAACACATCCCCGGGAATTCAGGACATCCACAACAATCAAACATCGACGGCGGCCACGGGACCACGGCTCGGGATCCTGGATTGGATTGTCGCGTTTGGTTTCTTGCGAAGAGTTCGAATCGAATTTATTTTTACTTGGTCAATCATTTAATATTTTATTCCTTCTCAAAGCTAGAAAAAAAAAGATAGTTGACAGAAAGTGAACGTTATTTTCTACATAAACCAGAAATTATGTTTTAGGGTAGTTCCATCAGTTACACTTTCGCTTTCGGGTGATGCGCCAACGCGCGTTTCAATTGTTAAAGGACGTTTAATGTTTATACAGCGTAAAATCGGTGTGCCAGGATGGGGCGACACTGGTTCACACTGTAGATGAGCAATTTTGCCAGTGTAGTACGACTGCAAACCTGGGGTCTTTAACGTGCTCACGCAGCTCGAACCCAGCATGCCTGGGTTCTGCAGCGCGAGCTTTCGCTCCACGCGCGTCGAGTTGGGTGTGCGCTTTAGCCCACTCGGCGACCAATCTCTCCCGTTTCAATTGCCATGCGAACATCGAGTGCACAACGAAATAATAGTAAATAAGCAAAAAAAAAAGAAAAAAAAAAAGACTGCTCCCCATGTTGAATTAACGTGATACTGGGAAAGAAGACAGACATAAAAACGTAGAAGGAACAAGAACTAGACAGGACGATGTCTCAAAAACTGAACTAACTCGATTATTTAGTCCACCTCGTTATGTTCGAACTCAGGTCGTTACCACCAAGTGCCACAACTTCCTTGACACAATGTTAGAATGAGGACAACCTTACAGGTCGTCACGCTAAGGCAACACCCATCCTGCTTTAAATTTGAACACAAGGATTATTCTCCTCTCAACTCTAAACTCATCGTTTCAACTTCTGGTGGGGAAGACGCCCCTCCACCAAATACCCCCAAACCCCGAACGGCCTTTGGGCCAATACAACGTTGGTAAACAAGAAACTGCAAAACAACCCAAAACTGAAGAAGAAAAGAAAAAGGGGGGAGGGCCTTGCACAGTTTTGGACAATTATGACATGGGTTCACTGTTCACTCGCCAAAATACGATATATATATATATATATATATATATATATATATATATATATATATATATATGAACTGTTTATCCGCACAGTCTCTCTTACTACTCTTTTTTACATCGATCCCAGGGATTTCCCCAGACCCCCTTCGTTTTTCCGAAGGCACCCCCTTAATTCACAACGACTCCTATATTCGCAATGCCCCCCCCCCCCTTTAACCCCCCTCCCCCCCTCCCCCCCCAAAAAAAAAATTTCGACACCCCCCCTGATTTCAATGGACCTCTTGGCGAATATGTGCTGCCACCTAGACACGCGAATCGGTTCGAGACTAGGTGACTGAAAAACAACGCGCGCCCAAGGCCTCTCCAAACCGTTCCACACCCAAAACGTCAGCTACATCCTGTTCACCCATTGAGGCGTGACCTAGATACGGCTCCCCCAAGCTCACCTTTGTCCCCATCGTACGTAATCTTCCGCCCCGAGGTCGACACAACGAAACCGCTCAAAGGCGAGAAATGCAAGATGGCGGATTGTTTGGAACTAGATACTCTCGAACCCAGGCGCATGAAATACTCCGCGCATGCGGACCGCGTATTTCTACAAAGGGTCCATTCCTGGGGAAACCCCTGATCGATCCTCTCATGACAATAGACCCCTTTCGAAATTCATGTGGCGATTATTAGAAGGTCAGAACCACTGTACAATGGCGGAACCACTGACGTCGTGAAACGTTCAAGTCATTCCATATGATAGCGAACGTCGGAGCGCGGCCAACGCTAATATCCGACCACCCAATCAAACAACGTCGAAAGTGCAACGTCACTGCGCTCATCACCTTGTTTTGTGGGTTTCTTTTTTCTTCTACTCCAACCAAACGCATAAAGTGTGCCGTGACGTTGCGGCCTTAGTCCGCCATGGACCTTTTGGCGAATATGTGCTGCCACCTATGAGGCGATGGGCGAACCTGAGGCGCACTGGGTTGGAGAGTATTTGTAGAGAAAACAACGTGCACGTTAGGCTTCTTGTGTGCTACCGGTTCGTTTTCTTTTTGGGTACACTCGCTGCTTTTCGAAGCATTTTGAGTCGCAATGTCTCGGGATCAGAACATCCCGTTCGCGTTTGACGCGGACCACTGGGTACGTCATCCCCCGGACCGTACGAACCTCACCCAGGACCGCGTATGGAGCTACCTCAAAAATGACAGTTCGTTGAGGCAAGCGCATCGGGGATGCGCTTGCCTTCACTGGCATGATTGCGGTGCACGTCGTAATCTACAACGGGCGTCGTCAGTACGATGACTCGTGTTCACCTTGTTCGCAACATCAAAACTTGAGTCTCGACTCTCGATGGTCTCCAAGGCTCCCAAAGGCGAGAAATGCAAGATGGCGGATTGTTTGGAACTAGATACTCTCGAACCCAGGCGCATCAAATACTCCGCGCATGCGCACTGCGTATTTCTACAAAAGGTCCATTGTGCAGGGATTCCACAGCTGCCAAAAGAGGGCAGTATTTCGAAAGGGGTCTATAGACTGCCGGGGCTTACACCATACATCAGTTAGAAACCATCATTTATGATCTCCAGTAGCACGAGATTCTAAGTTTTTTATACTGTCCATGATATATGCCTGCACTTCACACTTCATAGCCGGTCAAACAGGGTTCTTTTGGTGCCGCTCCATCAGAGGTACTCACGGATGTCCTGGATCCTCCAGCTGGAATGAAGGCCAACCGGGACAGTAGGTTTTGGTGATTTTTTTTTTTCTTCGTGTACAATGGAATAGCAGAGGACGACAGACGCTTGAAGTGCTCCAGGTGCCCGAAGGTCTTGCGAAGACAGATCACGAAAAATTCAGCACATATATGGTTCCCGGCGTCCTTTCTTTTTCCTTTTAAATCCCATTGCCTCGTCGTCCGTCGTATACGTCAGACGAACACGATAATTTTAAAATGTTGCAAGTGTAAAAAATAAAACAAAAAGAAAACAGTGAGCGCGCGGGCGATTAGATGGAAGTTTACAGTTCACCATGACGTCAACTAAATTGAGAATCGGGTAAACACACAAGACATTTTCAAACGTGAAAGGAACAGAATAAAGAGGCGAGTAAATTGAATCCAAGAACTCGTGATGGCCACTTTTTTTGGCTGTTGTCTCCTGTTGTCCCCCTCCCTCCCCCCCCCCCCCAAAAAGAAAACAAACAAAAAAACAAATATGGCAAATTTCTAGGTAATTGTGTTGCAACGTGAAACGTCCTAGCATCACAAACGTTTCACGATACGTTGAGTTTCCAGACAGCTACGTTCAAGGCGCTCTTCATCAGATACCTTAACTCGCACCATGGGGATACTTGATAGTTGTTCCTAGAATGAAGCTATATATGCTTTGCACATGCGCCAGATTACAGCCGCCATTGCTGACTCCAGAGAGGCCTATGCTGAGAAGATGGACACAGTAGAATCTAAAATGGCAATAACCTGTCCTGCTGTGGTAACGATGGAGCGAAGTGAACGGAATAAGAGGGAAGAAAAACTGAAGGTCGGCTATGGCGACGTCCATGCACAGGTGCCTGAAAGCGTCCATGCTACCGCTAATCGGGCTGAAAAGCCTGGCGATCTTCCAAAGCCTTGCATACTCGCAAGCCAGGTACGTAGCCAGGATTTAAATTCGGGTTGGGGGGGAGGGGGGGGGGGGCGCCCATGACAAAATGATGTATGAGGGGGAGGAGGGATAGGAGGCCCCAGAAAAATCAAATATTTCGGAGGGGCGGGGAGGGGGGAGGCCTGAGCCCCATGCCCCCTCCCCCTGGCTATGTGCCTGTCTCAAGCTCTTCTCCCTCAGTGCGCACAGGCGGTCGAGCTCCACCTCGCCTACCCTTCTGATCACATGACCTCCCCGTTAACCAATGACCTTCGAGCAAATTCTCCCACCCGTTAACCAGTGTCGGGCCTCGCTGTCACGCTTTGATCCATGTTTCACTTTTAGCTGGGCTCCACAAAATGCTGAACACCTACCCCAATAAATGTTTTACGTTAAAAAAAAAAAGTGTGCGTTTTTTTTTTTACAGCAAGAATGAACTTCGCATCGCAGAGTGATAAATAATGTATGTTTTTCTATGAACAATCCAGTTCTAAGTAGCGCCCGGTGTCACCTTGTTCCTTCTCCCTGTCATTGATGTGCTTATAGGCCTCCTGCGCTGAAGCTTTGAACAAACTGTAGCGCCCTCATTTTGGGTACTACAAGCCACTTGATTGAGCCTCGCAGTACTTATGGCACGTTGGTTGAGCTTTTCTAATTCTGTCTGGTGCTGAAGAACGAAAAAACACCGATGCCAGAAATCGGCCAGACTAAACGCCGCAAGACAATCAAAAGTGCCAAATTCATGACACCACCGCTAGGGTATGCGTCTCTTATCTCTGGGTGGTGACGTCAAAACACCTGTGTTGCGACGCTTTCATTTTCTTTTTCTTTGTCATGTCTACTTTGGAACGCGTGAAATGGCATCTCTTGGCTCACGCTCTTAGCGTCTTAGCTTTGACGGCCTTCGAATTTTTGTTCTTATTTGTATTTTCATCGTGATCTCGCGCTCCGCACCACAGCAGGCACGCTTCTGCATGCGTGACAGTTTGAGACGCTAAAGTTTGTACTACCCAAAACAAGGCCTAACAAGTCCCTTTTCGCAGCACCCCCTGGGCAACGCAGAAGGCCCATTGTTCCTCTATTGCCGAACGCCACGCGTTTCCGCCCAAGCGAGTGACCCGGATCAGACGCATAATTTCAGAGCTAACACAAGTTATAAGCAATTTTCGAAAATCTTCTATGAGAAAATGGTGGCCCTCAGACCAAGGAAGTTAGAAGATGGAGAAAGCATGACGCCATGTTTTTTGCAAGCCTAGTTATACATATAAAAAAACCGTAAAGAAGGAATGTGCACATCAACAAGGTTTAGTAAACACTGAAAAACCTAAAAAAAGATAACATGTAATATATATACAGGCTGTTTTACGAAAAGTGGACAAATTCGATATTGCGAAAACTACTCGTAGCAACAAAAAAAGGCTTGTATCGTTTTGGTCCTGGGCCAGGGGCCTATTTACGAAAATTAGATTGTTAGTTATTTCCGTGTAATTAACTTTTTAATAACATGTTTAAGGGAATGGTTTCAATTAGAAAATTGTTCAGCGTCATTGAAAAACACTAAATCAACAAATTGCAGAACAATAGAAGGCACGCGCAGTATTTTACGGCTTTCTGAAAAACTACACAAATTCTACGGGTTTTTCAGTTCGGTTTGCAATCGAAGCGCATCTCGGCCCCGACGGCACCACGCTCCGTGGAGAAATAGTGCAACCAACCTCTGCTGCGTTGCGCTAGGACAGCACAGCAGAGGTAGGTTGCACTATTTCTCCACAGGGTGCGGTGCCGTCGGTGCCGCGGGAGAATCGCAAAGAATGGAGCCGGCCAAAATTTTCTCGGGATTCTTGAAAACAAGTCGTTAGGCCAGCGTCTTTCGCGTACACAAATTTTGTGTGTGCGCTCTTTCCAAGACCTATGCACACACATAAAACATTGACACCAAAGGAAGTATGCTTCAAAACTGGATCAGGAATGACAGAAACATGCCGACAAAGACCACCAAGCACAGAATCTGTCCCACAGAAACCACAATTCGTGTGTGCTTTATGCTATTTCATTCTATTTATTATATGTTCTTTATTTTTTCAAGTAGTTTCATTTTATTATTTGAATTATCTTTGTTGTTTTTTATTTAGGTATATTTTTATTTATCTATTTTATATTTGTAATGTTTTTTTTTGTTATTTTCATCAAAAACCTGCCGCTCTCGCAGGCATGTTAGCATTTAAATGAAGATCAGTTATCCCTCCTAACCAGCTCTGCCAATATCACAACTGTCACCGTACCGAGCCAGGTTCAAGCCCCACGAAGGCTCGAACTTTATATATTAACTGTTTATGACGCTCAATATGAGCGACGCTCATTGATGACAATTTTCTCATAGAAAACGCCCTATAAAACGCATTCTGCGTTTAGACACCAGGGGCCGGCAATGACTGTTGGATTTTTTTAGCCGTTTTACTACTCAACGAGTGTTTAAAGGGGCACTGACACACCGAAATTTGTTTTTGTTTTCTAAAACACTGCAAATTATTGTTATAAACACGCAAAAAATACCACAACGCAAATATATATATATATATATATATATATATTCCCGCGCGCGCGCGCGCGCACCTTTTTATTTTTGTCATTTTTCTCTCCCGCTTTCTCCTCCTCGCTTCTTTTGATTTGTGACGTGAAATATTATGAAATTTAGAAGCTTTGTAAGCGATAATACTTAAAAAACAAGCGAGCTGGTGATGATTCCCGGTAATAAAACCCGAGACTCAGGAACACAGAAGGGGACGAACACAACACAACGTCTCAAACACAGCTGAAGGTTTATTTGTCAGACACTCGTTTAAAAAGGCGAGCCCCCCCCCCCCCCCCCCCCGGTGCCCCAACCGACATCCACAGTCCCGAAGGTCAAGCCGCTTCCTCCCGTCCAGTCCTCGTCAGCAGCCCTCCTCGCACACACATACATGCATGCACACGCGCTAGGCGGCACAGCGTCCATGAGAGCGTCCACGCAGTTGACTTATCACCCTCCACTGCCACCACTGCTAATCCTCCACTTCCTCGCAACGCTTCCTTGCCCCCCGCCGTCGAATCGTACACAAGCACACCACTCAGATATACCCCTTCCCGTCCTCCCCCCCCCCCCCCCCTTTACAGTTGCCGACGTAAACACGAACCTCGAATAACACAGGTGGAAGCCCGCCCGGTGAGCCAAAATGCGCCGCTATCCGTCCATTCCCCCTACTATGTACTTCCTCATGTTTAATTACTGTTACCAACACGCTCGTTTAGTACTTAATTATCCCCGACCCTCCCAAAAACCTACCTCCCCCCCCCCCTTCCCTTTATTTCTGTCTTCTTCCAATGCCTTCAAACTCCGGAAGGATTGCTTATGGAGTTCCCAATACTCCCTATTCTAAAGGTCTCCCTCAATATACTTCAATACTTTTCACTGTAGATAATTTCTGTTCTGGCCCACTCCGGGTTGCACCCATTGCACTCCGATCAACATGTCTGGCTGAATTTTGAGCCCTCAATTCTACTGCCCTTTTGTGCTCTCATAACCGGTCGTTTACACATCTTCCTGTTTGGCCAACGTAAGTAAAACCAAATGTCAACGGTGTACCATAAACCACCCCCTCCCGACACTCGACTTCTTTATTTCTCTGTTTTTTTGGGCACCCGCTCACCCCTCCCGTGAATGGGGTTAGTCTGCTGAGTTTAACGTGAGGTCTGAAAACCACCGTTACGTTGAATTTTTTAGCAAGAGCGTTCAAATTATGGGAAACCGAATGTTAAAAGGGAATGCAAACTACATTGTTTATTTTTCTTTTACTCTGACCGTACTCGCCAAACGCTGCAAACCCCTCGCGGCTACGCTGTCCACAAGCTCCTTTTTGTATCCTGCCGCTAACAATCTAGACACTTGCTCCTGCACAGCCTCCGCAACCTTATGCTGCTTATGCGCGCAAGATTTACTGAGTGCACTATTCAACAGTGAAGCGGCAACACCTCTCTTGACTGTCTTGGCATGACAACTCATGTAGGGCAACAATGGCCTGGGTTCATTCCTGCCGTACCTCCAGCATAACCGTTCGTCAAACTTATCTTAACATCCAGAAACTGTAGTGATCCATCCTTTGGAGATTCCGTTACAAAGGCCAGCTCAGGCGCCGCGTTTCGGATGAAATCCACAAGCATCGCCAAGTCACTGTCTCTCGTCGTACAAACCAAAACGTCATCGACATAGCGTTTCACTAAAGCGGTCCCACCTAGCTGACATCGACGTCAGCACCGTTTCGACTTTCAGATCTAAAACCCTTAAGTAAACCCGACAAATACGTAACGGCATTCGTAAAACATGTTTTTTAACAAACTCAACTCTGTGACGTCACGGCGCGGTGGTGGCGCGTCGGGCGACTTCCGGTCTGGGGCCAGGGGGGTAAATGTGGGTGAGGAGGAGTGGCAAATCCCGTGCGCCGACATCCTGAGTCCCGAGTGATAAGATCGCGAAAGAAAGCAACAGAACACGAGGAAAGAAACCAATGCTGCCAGCTGAAGGACGACAGTCGCATTGGTAATCGCGAAGACTGAAAACTCTCAGCAATATAAACAGTGATAATTTAACGTTGTAAACTAAATTCTGAGCTATTCTAACGCTTATAAAAAGCAGTATACTTATTACACTGCATTAACTTCCCTTCTGTTGAAATCTCAGAAATCTGGTGGTTGCGCGGTTTCGTACCCGTGGGGCGCGTCCACCCGCGAAGCCGGTTATCTGGTTTCGTTTAGTGTTGACGGGAGGCCGTTCATCTGCGCGCTAAGCAAAAAGAAAGCTTCGAAAGGAATGCAAATATCTTTCCACCGGTAAGTTCGTGGATTGTTGAAGTTCATATGAAACTGCTCTGATGATATAATTATATTTGTGAAATCGAAGGAAGTTGGTAACCATGTGTGGGACCCCGAGGGTCTGTCTGCATGCTCCGCCGCTTGCGGCAGCCGGAATGCATGGGAAAATGGCGGACCTTTTCCTCTATGTCTGGGGTTGTGGGCGTTGGGCAGAAGTCCCCATGCCAGACGTGTATTCAAGGAGGTGCGGCCCGCCCTATGGGAGAATACATGGAGAACGATTCAACACGGCTGATTAAAAAATAAACGCCAAGTTCAGACTTTTTGAAAATAGTCTGTCGTGAAGTTGGTAAAGCACTAAACACTTTATCAAAGTTTTCATAATATCGGATGCGCGTGAAACTTTTGAGAAGGATATTTCCAATGCAATGGCATTTGAAGCAGACGATATTTGTACGCAGCGGAGATAGACTTCCTGGGTTGGCCGGAGTGGGTCACGGGGACAGTGCGACGTCTCCATGACATTGACGCGTCGTCTGCTGCGTGATGCCGCTCAGGCAATTAAAAAAAAAAAAATCACCCCCTTAAATGGCATGCAACTTAGTGCAAATTATTCTAAAATGTTCCTTTATTATGTCAAAAACTATTGACGTTCCGTACATCCCCACAATATTGAAGAAACAGCGATTTACTCACATTCTCCATGCATTTCTGATCGGAGTTGGAACCCCCGAGCTCTCACCGCTAGTCGCCGAAAGATGGCGTTCTAGATTGCGCTACTCTAGACGCTACTCTACGGTAGCAGAGTTGCGCATTCAGCCTCGGCGGGTGGCCGTAGCGCCGGCTTTCCTGCACGCCCTGGATGCTTTGCTCCTCACGTGACTAAATTTGGCGAATAGCGGCGCCGCGCGCGCCGCCGCGCATGGAAAACAGGAGAGGAGGAGAAGAAGGGTGAAAGCAGGGGAACATACGCTGGGGCGCGAGAAACGTCAGCGGAGCGACCGTAAAGGTGGCTTTCTTGCACGGCGCCGGGTGCTTTGCTCCTCACGTGATGGATCTCGGCGAATAGTGGCGTGGCGGCGCGGGGAAAACAAATGCTCAACTCTGCTCCCCCTTTGGGGGAGCATATCGAGGAACTCTACGCTACTCTGCTCCGAAGGAGCTATATAGTGCTCTAGTGCTCCCGTGCCCTGCAAACGTTTGCTGCAGACTGTGAACACTCGGCGAAAAACGCGCATAGGCGCCGCTCGAAAATTAGTTTGTTGGTGGCCTCGCGGGCTCGAATACATGACGAACGTCTATCACGAAGCAAGGCAGGGGCGGATCCAGAACTCCGTTTTGGGGGGGGCGGAAAATTTGTAAGGATGCTATTCTCCCATTCTTTTGTGTGCACCGGGGGGGTCCACCCATGTCAAATTGCCCTCCGAGAAGGGGAGAGGGGGGGGGGGTTGACTTGGTTTGGGGGGGGGGGGGCGGCTGCCCCCGTCGCCCCCCCCCCCCCCCCCCCCTTGGATCCGCCACTGAAGCAAGGTTGTTTTGTATCAAATTAGAATACTAGCAACGAGAGATAAATTGACAAAAGACACCTCGAACTGTGCGGTCAAATCAGCCGGGCTTGGTTACGACCAACGTTACTAAAACCCTCAGTTGGGAAACTCGCCCTTGAAACCTGGACCGCCGGCGTCCACCGAGACTGAGCTAAATACGATAATAACACCACCCTTTAGCGACCAGTTGAAACATAAAAGTTGCTTTACGGGGCTACTGCGAGATGGCCCTGGGAGATGGTTCCACCGGCCCTTGCCCGACTCGACGTGCAGCCGTGCAGTTCCCGGAGTGGACACTGCGGGAGAAATGGCGGCGTTGCGATCGCCATTAGCTCGGTTCTCGAGTACGGATTGGAGCCACTTTTATAAAGCAGGCAGTTTCCCAACTGAGTGGTTCTAGTAACGTTGGTTATGACGTTAGCAATGAAAGGTGCCTATCCCCGCTTGATTCGCGTGACCGATTCAAGGAATATGTGGTCACAAATTATAAACTGCAGAGTTATGAATCCGCTGATTTGTTGGCCAGCGCACAGGTGCTGTGTTGGCATAAACATGCAGTACATGCGAAGGCTTGCGTAAGTCCCTGGTAGTCATGTGTGTGTGTGTGAATTGGTGTGAATGTTTCTCTCCATAATTTGCTTAATTTGTTTTGTTTTTGCTATTTTTACTTTTTATGTTTTATCAAACAGAATATTTCAACACAGAAATTAATAGTTTATCAAAACAAAGAAATATTAACCATACTTAATTATAATCAATCCAATCCAGTTTCTTCTAGTTCTTGTTTCACTTTAGAGTTGATTGATTCGAAAAGTGACGGATTGACTTGACAGAGCTGCGGCGCCGCAGGAAGGCAACAGCCGGTACCTCCAGTAACGTTGGCCGGTACCACGGTGGCCCGCGGTGCTGCGTCTATACTCTGTTTCACCTTGTGTTCCCAGGCGAAAATCAGTCCACTTCCAGCTGGATTATGGAACTGAAAATGAGGTGGTCCAGCTGGATTCCAGCTGGACCCAGTTGGATTCCAGCTGGACCCAGCTGGATTCCAGCTGGAATCCAGCTGGACTGCCTCATTTCCAGTTCCATAATCCAGCTGGAAGTGGACTGATTTTCACCAGGGTTGTACTGCAGGAAAGGCTAAAAGCCCGAGCTCCTTGCTCTAGGGCACATCTCGGCGGCACAAGCTCTCGAGCACCAAGGGCAGCAGCAAACGCTATAAGCAAGCGCTTCTAGCCTTCGCTGCGGTACGAAATGATGGTGGTTATGCGATGGTATCTGCATAATGAGAACATTTTTGGACTTCATGATTCGTGAACGTGTATATTGGAGCGTAACTTGTTACATATAGCTTCTAGAAAAAAAGTAACACCATTACATTTTCGTACGTTAGATTACAAAAATAATTAAAAACATCCAGAATGTACTTTGAAGTGTAGATCAATTATAAAACATTGTTCCTCACGCTAATTAATCTTGGTTTTGAGACCCAATAGTCAGCATTCACATCTTTGGTCCTTCCTATTTCAATAGACCCTTTCCGAAATTCAGTGCCATCTGGTGGTTTGTAAAGCAGTTTAGGTTTTGTCATATCAATGGCGGAAATAAACTTGTATCGGCACCGTCACTTTCGCAAGTCAACGGCACGCGAGGAATTGTTCAGTGTGAGTTCTTTCTCAATCACTCTCAGTTCGATAGTGACCAAGAACCCGCATTCTGAACAAAGCTACAGCCCACTCGGATGCCTCGAGAAAATTCTAATACACCAAAGTGCTTCAAAGCCGATTGTGTACCGCCCACAGATTGACTGAATCTGAGTTATTAGAAATAAACGCTTACGTAGCTCTTGTGTTCGTCCCGTCGTCGCGTCGTACTGACCCGTCAGTATTGACCCGTCGTACTGACCCGTACGACGCGACCTGCATCGCGACGTACTGACCCCCTGAATGTACAGGCCTCGCAACATTCGCTTAGGAGCATCTTCAACGTCTTCCTTTATCAGTCACTAGAAGGCCGCCATTCGTATGGCACAGATGCCGTTCCACAGATGATGATAGTGATCAAAGTGGCCAGACTGAATTTCGGAAAGGGTCTATTTTTACTTTAGAAAAAAAAAAATGTCCAGCAAATTCACGGTGTAACTAGGTCACTGTAACTAGACGTCGATAAAACATTTGTATTATTTATTTATTTCCATCGATAATGCTTTGGAGGGGGGGGGGAAGTCCAAAAAAAAAAAAAAAAAAAAAGATGCAGTAGGCAGCTTGACTCTCGGGCCCCGTACACTGGTCAACAAGCATGCGGAAAATATACAAAGGACAAATTATACAGTAGAGACATATCGCAGGAATTGATATGCGTACAAAGCAAGGTTTACCAAAATACAAAACGTGAAACTAATCACATAACAAATATAAGCGCATGTTATTAAAAGTTAAACTGTCAAAATCAGTACCATCAATACAAAGGCTATTTAGCAAATGTGGAAGTTTTAAATTTAACATTCAATATCCATAATTTGATCGCTGCGTGACCATGCATCCTCAATTTCTCTACTTCATAGAGTTATTATAATGTATGCATTAAAAGAACTCTATGCTCTGCGCTACAGGTGGGGTACGGTGTGGAAATTGAGCAACGGAAGTCTTTCTAGAAAGCCCAAGCGCCTTATTTGTTTCGCTTTTAAAACGATTACAGAGTCTGTATATAACTTGTACATATTAATTATCTCACATTTCTTAAAAAAAAAATCGGCAGAATGGAATGATATGGCATATATTCCTCTCAATATTAGTCGTTGTTGTGCCCCAAACCCGGTGACAATACGTTAACTGGGAGTAAAATAGTGATTTGTAAAGTAACGATTTAACGCTCGTAGGTAAAATATGATCGGTAGCGATTTACGATCCCCACTACCCGAGCAAGCTTTGGAATAACGTTACTAAACCACTCAGTTGGGAAACTGCCATAGATCAGACTGCTCTGAAAAAGTAGCACCGATCCGTCCTCCCGAACCGAGCTAATGGCGATCACAACGCCGCCATTTCTCCCGCAGCGGCCACTCGAGGAACTGCACGTGACTTCCATTTTAGTTCTAATCGGCCATTTTGGGGCCAGAACAGATACATACTGTGGAAAGGGCTTCAGAGGTGCCACCCCCGACTCCCATGCGGACGCGCCGCGAAATACTACAGAGGTTAATATGCACCTAGCTCGGGACGTGCTACCTGAAATCACCGCTGAGGCATGCGGTTGTATAAAAACAATATTAATTGTACTGCAACACTTGCAAACTAAATATTTTAGAAAACAACACGCGCCCATCATTTTGTACTAAACTCCAATAAAAGTTACAACAAAAAGAGTTTTTTCCGTTGGTTTTTACGCAAAAACATGCTTTCTAAAAGCTCAAGGTGACCACAGTTAAGACAGATGATACAGAGTGGCGCTGTTGTCGTTTTGAGCTCGGTCTCGGTGGACGCCAGCAGCCCAGGTTTCGACGGTGAGTTTCCCAGCTGAGGGTTCTAGTAACTTTGCTTTGGAATAATATAGTTTACATGACTATGCCAGCTCATTGTCTCGCGAAGAAACATTTTTTGAAACAACTTAATCATTTTCAGCTGATGCCGCGGATGCGGAACCAGGATCAATGAAAAACTTGAAAATAAGCGCGACCGGAAGAATCATGTACGTTTGACCCACTGATCTCAAAGGTTTGATCAATGCGCTCGGATATCCAAACATAAGATTACTATTTATTACAGTAACTTTCCGAATCCATCGCGCATAAATGAAAGAAGAACTTAAAGAAACTGGATTGGATTGATTGGAATTGCGTATGATTGATATTTTTTTTAATAAAATATCTATTCCGCTGTTGAAAAATTTGGTTAAAACAACATAAAAACAAAAATTTCAAAAACGAAAGAAAAAATTATATTTAGGAAATTTACACAGACCGTTGACACAAACATGATTACCAGAGACTCACCACGAGACTAGACAATCCAATCCAGTGCGTCTGGGATTTTGCATTCTTGTGTCTTCGCGTCTGCTGTATGTTTCCATTGCATGCGAAGAAATGCTCGGATTTTTGAGAACTCTGCAGTTTATAATTTGTGACCACATCCTTGAATCAGTCGCGCAAATCAAGCGGGGAGAGACGTGTTTCTTTGCTAATGTCGTAACCAAGTCGAGCTCGTTTGACCGCACAGTTCGAGGGGTCATTCGTCAAGATACCGCTCGTTGCTATTATTCAAATAATTTAATTCAAAACAACCTCGGGGTTCGGACAGTGTTCTACCGATATACTGTCTGTGTGTCGTTTGAGGCGGTGGACTGGTCGTTGCGATGTGCTTTGCTGTGCTAGCAGACGATATCTAGTTGCTTCGTGATATACGTTCGTCACGTATCTGAGCCCGCAAGGCCAACAACTAACTAATTTTCGAGTGGCGCTATGCGCGTTGCCGGAACAAAGATGAGCTGGCTGAGTTGAGTGTTCGGGTACTACGTACGTCCGCCTCCGAAGCATCAACGCCCGATTGGTAAGGGTGCGGCAGCTCGCGGAGCGCTTTGATGTACCACGGGTGCTGCTCTACGAAGATGCAACATCGGAGGTGACAAAACAAGTAGCGGAGACAACCTGATTGGCAGCCGTGGTCGGCACACGGCCATCCCTTGCTGTCTACAGTGTGGAAAAGAAGACCATCGAACGTGCGGAGTTGTTCGTCAACTCGCGGGGCAGCGGCCTACTGTGCGGGGCGTGGAGTGCAGTCACGTTACATCAAGGCCAAGTACATGGCAGGGCTTGACATTACGTGAATTACGCGTCTGCTATGCGGCCAGCACGAGGGAATGGCCCTTCACGCCCTGATGGAGTGCTGTGTGCCGAGGCCCCTCGTGCCACCTGATGTAGATGCCTGCCGTTGCGCTGGAGCTCGGGGTGTTGAAACCGGCGTGACAGGAAGGGGTGACGTGCAGCGGCGATGCTTCAAATGTTCCCACGACTGATGGACACTGTAAAGCCCCTGCATCTGGGAAAAGTGGCGCATTCTCTTCTCTCCTCATTCAAAAAACCCTCCTCCCACCTCTAACTTCCAGTATGCGACGGAGGCGTCCTCTGGATGTTCTCAAGCGTCTCGATGTCTCACTCAGCTCAAGTGGCGCGATGCCTGTCGTGTGGACATTTCTCGTCATATGAGTGTGGCAATGACCTGATTTAGATCCCGCATTTGCATCCGACCACTTTGAAGCCGCTCTAGATCTATTCGTCCAACTGTGGATCCAAAAAGTGCTTTGGATAATCGTCCCAATCGTCCCTACTGAGTTGCATTATTGGTGAGTGTCTCGTGGGTGAAGCCCCTTTGGCTTCACAGGAATTGCAAATCGTATAATCATACCAAACCGCCGAATTGCAATTATATTCCCCACGATTTCAGATGATTCACCACTTATTTTTAATATGTGGAGAGAAAGCATTCTTGTGCTTGTCACACTGGCTTCGCTCTCACTTATGTCGAAACGGCATCCACATGTTCGCGTCCCCAGCCGCGAGAGCGTTGCAAGCTATGAACTTTGTGTGCAACAAAGCACGGCACGTGAGCATGTACACCACACTTGATGAGCTAGCATACTCCGCACCTCCGCACACACTCGTAAGTGGTTGCAATGCCGATGCTTCAAGCACGAGCAGGAGCAGGCCGTTTTGAACGACGTTTACTTCCGTGGCACGGGTGTCCGTGCATGCCAAACCGGCAGTGGGGTGCTTGCCATAACATTGCTCGTGCTTACGGTAGAATGGAGTCCATAACTTGCTCTAAACAACTGTCTTTTTGCATTCTGGTGAGCTTTATACTGAACACCTACACCGCATAAGTTTGCGGCTCCCGTCGGGTTGAAATCTTTTCGACAGATTTGATGAAGCAAGATTTTTCTCCGAGGTTCATTTTTCGTTCCAGAGGAAACGCTTAAAAGCTCTCCGGCTGACTTTTTGACAGGCGCGGCAGCGCATTAGCTGCGGCGTAGCAACAGCTTGGGAAAGCAATTGCGACCGGAAGTCCAAGACCGAAAGCAGGATGTCACGTGACGACTGACCAATAGTGTGCGCGGCAGCATGTTCAAAGAATGGCGCCACTTTTCCCAGGATAAAGGGGCTTTAGGGCACTGTGATCCTGCCTGTGCCCTCGAGGAAGTGGAAATCAGAAAACGTTGTACGAGAGGAGTGGTGGGCAAAAAACTTTGAAAAGGGAGTGTTGCCATGAAAACCTGGCTTAGGCCTTTCTTTTCTGTTATTCTTACTGTTTTCATTTAGTTAGATTAATTTCTTTTGTTTAGGCTGTGGTCACCTGGTACAAAATGTTTAGCCACTGTAATCCAATCCAATCCAGCATTTTCCAGATTTTGAGGGAAGGAATTCTTTCAGTGAAGTGCTTGCTCTTAGTCGCGCTGTGTTTACTCCCAGTCTATACCAAAACTAAAATGTGAACTAATTTTTGCAGGTAATACTTGATGTGTTTTAAGAATATGTGTTGAAATATCAGTTGGAATCTTTTGTTTGCTTTGCAAAAGAACCACAGAACTGCATGCTCACCATCTTGTTTGCCTTTCAGGCACAGCAGCCCTGATGATTGTTCCGGAAAAACAGAAAAAGAGTTGCGCAACTCCACGGGAGAGGTCACAGCTTGCCAACACTCATCCCAGACCATCCTCTTTTTCTTAAGTGGGATGTGTTGTATGACAAGCAATTCTTTCTCAGTGCATTTGTCATTCAAAGTTCATTGTTTCTCAAACAAGCACTAGATGGCTCCACTTTAAAACAGTGAAAAGCTTAGTTTTCTATCCTGTTGAGTGTTCACAAGTTACTATTTTCCCTCTGGTATTTCGTAGATAAACCTTACTACAAACAAACAGTGGAAAAGACATAAATAGGAGGAAGTGAACTTACCGTAAAGCACCGTGGTGTGTTTGTCCCCTTCTTCTCTGCCTTTTGTTCTGTTTGTTTTTAATCGTGGTCTACTGTTAAACGGTCATCAGCTTTCTTTTTTATAGTTTCACTAATCAAACAAGTTTTTCGTGTTTGTGGGGGTTTCATGTACTGTCTGATGTTGGGGTGTGGACTTGTGAAAATATACACTGCTGCATGTTCATAATTGAGATACAATCTACAGTAAGGACGCTCGATTTACTGTCTTCATTGCAGACAGTGCTCCTCATTCAAGGTAGTGCAATATTGCCGCTCTTCCTGATGCTGGACCTTGTATGGCATTGGACGTAGCAGTAAACAGCACATAGACGAGATGAATGCCCGTTGCTATCAAAGACATTGTCTTCCAGTTCCAGGTTTTAGAGTGCAGCTCTTGGGCGCGCATTTCCGGCTTGAGCGGCGTCGCCGTCGACGTAACGCGTCGTCGTTACCGTCAGCGTAATTGCGCGATGCATTATGGGAAACGTTCCATAATGCACCGCGGTGACGCGCGTTGTATTATGGGATGTTTTCCATAATTCACCGGGCGGGAGGGAGGAGCATGGTGGAGGAGGAGGAGAGGCGTACCGTCACCTCCGTACGCTCTCCTCCCCCTCTTCAAGAGCTGCGCTCTAATTTGGCGTTACAGGGAGTTTTAAACGTCTTTCATTTTTTTTCTAACTACATCAGAACTGTTGGACATTTTGTGGAAGCTGGCAGTTCTACGGCTGACTATAGTTGCGACGGGGCATTTCTCTTCAATGTCCAGCATGCGCTCGTTGCCTTTTACCATGCTTTGGTTGTATGTGCACGCTCGAGGCTTATTATGTGCCAAAGCATTATCGAAGGCAGGAAGCTCGCCCTGGAGGCAGGACAGCTGGAGCACCTCCTTGCTGATCTACCCCTGTCAATGTCTAATCCTACTGTTTTCCTGCTCTTTGCTGCGCGCGTGCGCTCCCTCGCCTCTTCATTGCTAGTGTGAAAAACTTCCCGCACTTTTTTTCTTCTCCAGAAGAGATTCTCCCCGACCTGACAGGTGAACGCTTCCTCCGCTCGGAGTCTGGCAGTCGACTCTTCCTGGACGGGTACAAGGAATTCGTCTCTAGAGTCAAGGAAGGTTAGTTCTGGTACATGTTCAATCCATGCCATAGAGACATAACTTAAAGGGGGGCGTACAATAATGTTGGGTTGGAATGTTTCTCACTTTTCATAAGCTTACTGGCACTGTAGTTTACCCAAGTATACTCGCATGCAACGCCACTGACCAAGAAGCTTCTTTATCACAGTGTTATTTGAAAGATAAAAACTGTTTTTTTCTTTTAGTCTCTTCGCTGTATGTCGTGTAGCTACCGAGGCAGATCGGTGCACGCTCCCAAACATGTCTACGGTAAAGTGATAATTTTAGGGAAAATTTTTACCGAGGCAGTAATTGTAGCCTAACACTTCTTGCCTTTAGTTTTCTTAAAGAAAGGAGTGATAAGTTGGTTCTTCTGCTTGGTTCCCCATGCAAAAAGCTTGTTTGTGTTTCAGATTTGTGTTTTAATAACATTGGCAGTTTATTCATATTCATACCCACATCCGACCTAAATTCAATTTTCTTTCTTTTAATTTTTGAGTCGAAGGGGTACTGAAACAAAATTCTAGCATGTGTCTAAATGTCGACTATATTGTGACGGCACCAGGAAGACACCAACTTTTTGTTTGAAAAGACACAGAATCTTTGTTTACAACAAATAAAACAATTACCAAATTGCAGCTGGTGCATGTTCTCAAAGCTAGTTGCAATGTCGTTGCGTCAACTTTCCCCAGAAAGCGGCGCTGCTCCACGGAAGTACTGCGCCGAGCTCCGAATATGCGTAGGCTGTCAAACTTGGCCGAACCAGATTTCCCTTCTCTCCCGTGCCTCTTCAACTCCCGCAGATGGGGAATAAAAAGGGTTGCAACGTGTCGATGCCCCCAAGTGGTGTAGCTTATAACCAAGCCAGTCTTGCCGTAGCCTTTTTCTTGAACGGAATCATACGTAATGTCACAAACGCAATGGAGGCGCCGGATTTCCTGAGACGCATCGTGCCCCCCGAGGGATGCTCTTCGAGCGCTTGCCAGAATCGGCTGTTTAAGCTAAAAATATGGCCATCCATTCAAAATACAAACGTGCAATTGTCTTTAGCAGATATTGTTTATTCTGCCTAACCTATTTTTATGTGAGAGGTATATTTTAATTTTCATTTCACTATCCCTCTAAAAAGAAAGTTTTGTTGCATTTGCCCGTCTGCCGATAGAAACCTCGCTAAGCCATATTTATTATGCATTTAGCTTTTGGAATACTGTAGAGAGACATCAACGAGGAGTGCCGAGAGGTGGATTTTACCAAATACATAATTTAAGACTGGCGGGTAAGCAAACTCAGTGTAGGGGTCGGTGATCAAGAGAGGGGCAGTTGTGCTACATTAAAAACCGCATGCAGTGCTTCAAGAAGTGTTGCAAGCTGGACGGCAGAATTCTGTGGGGCGCCACTTTGTGGGCTTGCAACTTATTTCCGCCAGATAACAGCACCATAACAGCACTTTTTTTAGGGGTAGTAAGGTAACCATCAGCATCCTTTAGATGAGAGACCGCTTAGTGTTTAACCCTTTGACGGTTAAGGTTTTTTCTAAAAGATGTTTCCCAGTAGTCAGGTATTGTTTTCAAACAAATATTATAAAGAAGGGGTCAATACGCAGGTTTTTCCTTAATTATTTAACGGGAGCACGTACAGTGTTTGCACACTGTTTAGGTTTAGAAGCATCAAATTAAAATATTGAAGGTGAATATTTGTCACCTTTTTTTCTATTCGGTTTCATTTGGGTGCATCTGCTTCTGCAACATTGCGGAAGCTTCAGATTCCTACCCGGAGGTGCTTTACAGAGCTTCTCCGTCGGATGATGAGCTCTCATTCTCTGAATCTAATTCCTAAGAGCGTTAGAAGTCTGAATCGGAAGAGCCAGTGCTTCCATCGGCACTACTGCCAGAGCAATCGTTACGGTATGTCAAATGAGCATCACGTGCACGGAGCTGAGTGTCTAATTTATAAACTAAATAGCCCAGCAATCCGAAACACTCTGCGAGTATAACATTTGTAGTTCACCGAGGACATAACAAACAGCAAACCTACCGCGGTGTGCACAGTTTCGCATTTGGATGGGCACTTTCAAATGTGTAATCACTGACGACCGTTAAAGAGGTGGTTTAATGATATTTGTATTTTCAATGAACATCACTTAGAATTAAAGGATGGTTCACACACTTGCATTTGCTTATGAACGAGTTCTTGTGATCTCTTACAAGAGAACACACTGGCACGCTGGCACCATTTATAAGGTGGCTCTGGAACTGCATTCCAGTATTTGCGTGGAGTTTTTCACCATTTTGCGAGATCAAATGTACTCTCTAGGATAAATGTTCATTTATAACATTGTCAAAAGTTCTTAAGCCACTAAAGAATGATGGACGAAAAAATTTGTAGTATAGGAAAGAGTGTTCTACATACTACCGATAGATTGCACCAGTCTGCTCTTTCGTCACAAAAGATCACAAAAACTCTCTCTGTAACTCGAATGCGGTGTTCTCGGTTTTTATTTTTTTCAAATTCAGTGTGCTTTTTCAGTTTTTATCTAGAAAGTAAATTTTCAGGATTTTAGGGTGAATATTTTACATGCATAAGAGTTTTTTCTTCTTTTTTTTTGGGGGGGGGGGGGGGGGGGGGTTACTCTTTGTGCAGTAACTCCAATCAACCCAAAACCATGTATGGTCATTGGTGTGCACATCTTTTTGTCAGCACTGGGCGAATTTTTACGAATGATTGTGCTTAGTACGGTGCTGTCACGGGGCTAGTGTCACCTTCCATATGAATAGTCACCTTCCATATGGAAGGTGACTATCCTGGAACCTATGTGATTGGGCTTAAAACTCAGCACAACAATTTTGTATGATAACATTTGTTTTCATTTCAATTTTTGACCTTCCAATTGTTAAAATAATTTTTTTTTATTCCAATTTTCAAGGTTAAAATAACAATGAAACACGCATGGAAAAGTATAGACGAGGCAGGTATCAACACAGATTATGCCTAGGTTAAACATAAAAAGGAACCTTCACTGGTAATTTGCATTGTAATTACTTTATCTGATTGGAATAAATCCACATGTGGTTTTCGAGGCTTTCTCTAGTAATGCACGCATATTATTTTCTGTTAGTAAGAGTCTGGCTTGGGAACAACTTGTCACCATTTGTGACGGTCGTTCGATGTTTCCCTTTTGTTCGAGTGGTCCTAAATTTACTTTCAGAACTGGCAAGCTGCCGACGCAAAGTACTGCAGTAGCTAAAGCTGATCAATTAGTCATATGGGTGCCAAAATACAATCAGTATTAAATTTCAAAGCACCGCATATTTTGTGTACTAATATAACTCTGGCTGCAATGCCCGACTCTCGGCATCGATTCCAAGAAAAACTTTGAAAATGCCCTCATACATTGATAAGTTTCACAACAATTCGGTCATTGAAAACAATCCAAACCCTCTCTCCGAGGAACTGATAATTTGGCACAAAAATTGGGATTACAAAAGAGAACAAAAATTGTGACTCCCAAAATATTGTTTATTGTTGAGCTCTCCTAAGCATAAAGTAAGATGATGCTGACAACTCTATAAAAAAAAGTGCATCACAAGGTCACACAATGACAACCTCCCTCCTCTTCACCCCCCAAAAAGAGCAGTTCATTAGCTGTGCCGTACCACTCTAAAATGCTACCCATTTTCACTTCAGTGCCAGTAAGCTTCTGTAAATTGACATTCTAACTCAAGAGCATTGCACACAGCCCCTTTGAAAGGGTATGAAAACCAAATTTCGGAGGTTGTCTCTTTGCTTCAGCGTGAAGCAGGTTAGAGTAGGACTTCACCAATAGCAATATTTCGTAGGTATATGCGAGAAAACATTTTAAACTGGATAGAACGATAACCAAAAGCCAGCTGGTGGACATCTGTGAAGCTTTAATAGAATGTCGCAAGGTGCTTTGGTGATGAAAGTCGCAACGGAGTTGGCCACCATAGATTTCGGTTTCAAGCGGCCTTTCCGGCAATGCTTGTTTGGGGTGGTTTGGGGCATGACCGTGGTTCTGTGCTACGAAATGTCGATCTAAACGGGCCCGAAAGCCCACCCTTGTTGATGACGGAATAACCGCATTGGTTGAATGCTACGCATACTCGATAACTGTGAAGTCAACACAACCACCATCATTGCTAAAAAGAGACGGCCTGCACGGCTCTACAGAGTGGCGTACAGTGGAAACAAATCGCTGCGGCGTTTTTCGTGGCCTCGAGGATGTGGGAGGGAGCAGACGTCCAGGTAGATACGTTTGAACTACGAGAGTGTTGGCAAGACCCATGTTAATACGCTTCCACATTGGCAGTGGAGCTACGCTCCTGTACTGCATCTTAATAATGCTTCGTAATAATGCTTAATAATGCTTCGTGAAATATCCTTTACAGCCGATTACATGAAGTGTTGGGAATGGAACCGAATATACAAACTGTAAGGAATAAAAGGGACATAGTACTGAGAAAAAAGTGCACATACGCATATGTCAATGGCAATCCTTACGACATTTATTTGAGGTCTATAACACTCAAAAAAGGAGGCTGAATCTATGAGAATGTCTTTTTGAATAGAGCATTAGCCACCGGTGCATCTAAAAACAAGGGGACAACAAGAAGAGACTGGCCTTTTTTACTCGAAAATATGGGCCAGGTTTCAAACTATTCATATGGGAAGGGTCTAAAAGGTCGCTTGGGCATACTTTCATTCAGCAAGCCAATCGGTCATTGGCAGATGGTCTTTGGCAGGGTTGTCAGGGCAACGTTGCGTCGGAGTGCCTTGCTAGGCCTAGCTTTCCTTGGTGCTCGCTTGGTCGTCATATTTTTTTCTCGCCATCTGTGGTTACAGCGTTTGTCTCCGCGCCATTCAGTTGGTCATGTTTCTGTTAAAGTACTTCTATCTTTTTTCTTGCTGCTTCAAGTTGGGAAGCACACGGAGAACACATGGAAATGTCCGGTGGTCGTCGCAGTGCCGCAAGTGAGCGATGTTGCGAGCTGTGTAAATACGATCAAAGTAGAAAGTGTGTACGACATCTCTGGAGCTGTCATATGATTTCATTGTAACTTAAGCATAACTTACAATAATTTCACATAGCAGGCAATACGGATTGGTCCTTAGGTTTTGTCGTATGTACATAGCTTTTTTGTTGTGGGATCGCTTCGTGAATTAGAGCCTGTTTCGGATGACAGTGAGAAGGCAGACGGGTCATACTAATACGGCCCTAGTCCGACTCGTCGACCTTCATGGCCACTAGCGATGTGGTGGCGTCTCCGTCCTCATTAACATTATCATACCCACCGCTCTCGTCGTGTGATCAGCCATCACACATGAGGTATCTCCGCCGGCTCCGCAATCCTCCCGTGATATGATACAGCCCTCAGATAGTTCGGCTAAGCGAGATTGTAAGGCGTTGACGCCTCCAAGTGGCAAAGCTCATAACTACGGTATGCTTGACCCTTCATGACACGATGACGTCAAGGGTGCGCCGGATCTCCCGAGATGCATCGCGCTCTTCAATGGCTGATTGTGAAGCACTTACGAAACTCCCGGCATGTAGAACAGAAAATATAGATTCCAATGTGTTTACATTTTACCAGTATTTTTCGCGGGACCTATTTTTCGCGAAATGTAGGCGTTTCGCGAAATTTGTGAAATTAGGTCCTTTAAAAAATTAAGTTGTTCACAGGATCTGTTTTTTTTTTTAAATAGTAGGTTAGTTCTCAGGATAATTATAATTAACCAGACTGTTTCCAAAAACACTTAAAAAAATCATTTAGAAAATAAGAATGTTTAACGAGGTCATATACTACAAATTACGATGAATGCAATGTTAGAAGCACTTTTTGTTTGAACCATTATTAGTGACTTTACAACACATTGAAGTTCAGTGCTCAGTATGTGGCTACCAAGCATTAAAACATGATTTCAGTTAAAAGTTTTCCTACACCTATATTGACAAATCTGCTTTCAACATTGCATGCTTTGCCGATTTAGCTACATGTTGCTAAATATGTTTGTCTGCCCTAGATGCTGAGATATCTGTCCTGAAAATTCAAAACCTTGTTCATATTACATTGATTCCTGGGAGAAAGGAAAAGGAAATCGAAAGCTGGTCAAGTAGAGGAAGAGTAAGATCTCCTGCAAAGCACATGATCGTCAAGGTGCCATTTATGTTGTGTTTTAATTTTCTTCTTTTGTGTTTTTTGTTTGCACACAACATTTCTGACGCCTCTGGTTCCACAGCAGTTGCGCGTGTATGTTACTACGCTCTGTCATAGTGTGGCAGAGGGCTTGGTTCTTGTTGAGAAATAATGTGTCTTCATTTCTGATGCTTTCACTTTGGTTCCTGAGTAATGTACTATTGGAATCAATATGAGCGTGAACGCGCCTCCGCGTGTCGCCGCTACCTGAGGCGCCGCCTTGCGGCGCTGTTGGCGCCGTTGTGAAGTTTTGCACATGCGTGTAGAACTCCTGTCGCTGTTCTCGCTTTGACTGTTAACCCCCGTCTGTCGTCTGCTGTGCGCGCGCTGGCGGTCGCTCGCGCTGTCGTCTGCTATGCGACTCGTGTATTTCCGTCGCAACTCAGACAAACGACTTAATGATTCAGGAGTTTCCTGTGTGATAACGCAATGCCCACAATTGATACGTGATACGTAGCTGGCCTCTTTCATCGGGTCGAGATACAGCGATAACATGCAAATAGATTCAAGACAATATCTGCAAAGCTTAGCGTTCAACTACGGTGAGCCCGTAAAAGATTCAGTTGAGTGAAAAGGGCCTAGAGTTCCTTACGACTAACCAGTCAACATAGTTCAGCCCCCCCTCCCCACCCGACCCTTCCCACCTCGCCTCGAGCATCGACGACGGCTCCCTCGAGCATCCGACCCCTCCCCTCCCCACCCTTCCCACTACCAGACTCCTGCAGTACGCGCAGTGGCGGACTCTGCAACACCACAGAGACGTAGCCTCGATCAGGCTCTTCTGCCTAATGATGGGTGCTGGCCACCCTGACGTGCCTTCCCCACCTTGCCTCAACAAGCGAACTGGCCGGCTACAACCTCTACTGTCACAAACTTTTCGCCACAAGACGTCGTGCCTAATGCGTGCTGCAGAAATTTGGAGGTCACTCCCACACCACCTCACGGAGTCAATCCCCTGCAACCGAGACGACATCCACGAGTTGTGTAGAACAGTTACTCGGACCATAGCATAATCACCTCCTTTGCCTGCCCCCCCCCTCCCCCCCCCCCGCGCGCGTGTGTGTGTTTGTGTGTGCGTGTGTGTTTGTGTTTGTTTTCCTTTTTTTTTTTTTTTGTCTAGACTAGTCCTTCTCATAGCGCCGTCCAGTTGGTGAAAGGGGCACAATATGTGTATGGGCGCATGCCTTTCCCTCCTCACCTGCACACCGAACGGCACCACAAACTTTTAAGTCCAATAAAGTTCTATCACTATCACCTCAACATTATAGAGAATGTCTGGGGGCGCATGAAGGCAGCCATGGCGCGGTGTCCCCTTCACAGGGCCACAGCTGACGAATTGTGGCGCTTCGTCCTGGAAGAATGGGAAAAGCTGCGGAACGAGCGGAATTTTGTTTCCGCTCAGTTCAGCTCCCTTCCTGCCAGGATAAGAGCCGCCGTCGATGCTCGAGGCGAGATGGCATCGTACTAATGCTCTGTTCTTTTTTTTTTTTTTTTTTTGATTTGATTGCCGAGAGAAGTAAAAATGCAACCTTCTACTGACATTTTTGTGAAAGCCAGCGTTGACTCTCCAGAAAGGACAGTGTGAGTCTTCAATAGTTCTCTCTCTTTTTTTTTAAATCAGTTTTGGTTGTGTTTAGAAAGGACACAGTATGAGCACTCTACTAATAAGCCTGTCGAGCCCATGGCCCACGGCATAACAGGTGTTTTCACGTGTTAGGGACACGTGTTCAAAGAATAAAATCACTGTGTTTCACTGAAGACTTCCGTGCAAATCAACACCATTAAAACTGCCCAGGGCAAACACAATTCGCGTAAGAAGCGCGGGTGTCCGCCGGAGCACGCAAATTTTGTGCGGCAGACGACAGCACGAGCGGCCGCCAGCGCAAACACGAGTCGCATAGGAGACGACAGGGTGAGCGGCCGCCAGCGCACGCACGAGTCGCATAGAAGGCGACAGCACGAGCGGCCGCCAGCGCACATGAGAGTCGCATAGCGGATGACAGCACGAGCGGCCGCCAGCGCACACAGGAGTCGCATAGCGGACGACAGCACGAGCGGCCGCCAGCGCACACGGGAGCCGCACAGCGGACGACAGCACGAGCGGCCGACAGCGCGCACAGGAGTCGCATAGCAGACGATAGCACGAGCAGCCGCCAGCGCGCGCATAGCAGACGACAAACGGGGGTTAACAGTCAAAGCGAGAACAGCGACAGGATTTTTACACGCATGCGCAAAACTTCACAGCGGCGCCGCAGGGCGGCGCCTCAGGTAGCGGCGGCAAGCGGAGGCGCGTTCACGCTCATATTGTTTCCGATAGTACCTTGTGAAAGACATACGTCGTCACCGATACTAGAATGCCGAACCTGATAGCTGGGCAAAACGGCGGCTCGGGCGAGTTGGTTATCCATGTCTCAAAATAACAGCGCAAGTGTTGAGTTACACACAGACACAATGTCACCACAGGCCACAAAAACAATCACACATAGTGACACAATCACAGCAGACAAGACAGTGTGTGAGTGTTTTGTCTGTTCAGCACTGTGTGGGTATTTAGTCTGCTGTGATTGTGTCACTATGTGTGATTGTTTTTGTGGCCTGGGGTGGCTTGTGTTTGTGTGTAACTCCATACTTGCACTGTTATTTTGAGACCTGATAGCTGAGGTCCCTTTAAGCCTTCGGTTAGCTTTGCTAGAACCTGCTACTTACTACTTTATCTATTTCAATGCTTTACAGGGTGTTTTCACCGACATAATTTCATCCACCATTTTTTTTTGTCATGAGCTGTCTGGCACGTGTGGAAGGCCAGTATTTCAAAGATGCACACGCCCTCAAATCAGTAGTGTACAAAAGCTTATGAGCTTCTTCACACCTTTTCTTACTCACTCTAACAACAAAATGGCACACTGATGTCATGTGAACACACATCATTGTGAGCCTGACATGGTAGACAGTCATGTTTTTGTGTGTAATGTCCATAGCTCAAGCTATCTTTCCCCTTCCACGCTTTATGTCTGCAGATCAAGAAAAATGTGTACTGATTTAGAAAGTGCATCTCTTCAACAGAGCCGGGTGACGGTCCAGCCTCCGACCCAGAGGACGAGAGCCTCGACCACGAAGACAGCAACAGCCAGCCCCCACCCCAGGGACAGTGGTGGAAGAGGACACGCCCCGGCCAGGAACGCGGCAAGCACAAGTGCCGCTTCTGCCTCTACTCGAGCAACAGGAAAAGTCACGTGACCACCCATGAGAGGATCCACACGAAGGAGAAGCCCTTCTGCTGTGGCGTCTGCCAGCAGACATTCACGCAGAAGGTCCACCTGCAGGATCACGAGAGGATTCACACGGGCGAGAAGCCCTTCACGTGCAACCTCTGCCAGAAGAGGTTTGCGCTCAAAATCAACTTGACGGCCCACCAGAGAACACACACGGGCGAGAAGCGGCACCAGTGCGGCGTGTGTGGGAAGCGGTTCAACGAGAGCGGCAATCTGGTGACTCACTTGAGGATGCACACGGGGGAGAAGCCGTTCAAGTGCGTCACCTGCGGAAAGGCGTTCACGCGGAGCAACTACTTGAAGACTCATCAGAGGAAGAGTCACGAGGGTGAAAGACTTGCCAGCAGGACGCCCGCAGAAGACGTCGGCACTAGAGACTCGCTTAGCGGGTCTCTGTTGGAGCAGGACCAGTGAAGCGCCAGCTCCAACGGAGCATTGCAGCCAGTCAACCGAAAATGTGTGAACCTGTTTTGATTGGCATGCTTGGCACTTTAGCTGGTGGACAGTGCTGGGCTCTCTTGTTGGTTTCTAGGGCCCAACAGGAGGGTGTAGCAGGGATTCTAGCCAGCAGCTGCCTTACCTGGACAATGTTATCTAGGGGGCCCACATGTTGGGCCTCATATGTTTCCCTTTGCCAGAATGAAATTCAGCTTTTCTAAGGGTGCTTGATGCCATCATCACTCACTGTCTCGGCTACTCGAAAGGAACCTGTGATTCTCACAGGGGCAGCGTACCTTTGGCTAAGGGACTTAGCTCCTTCGGTACTACACTCTCTTAGGTGTCGCCTTGGGAGGTTATCTAATTTAAGTGTTTCGTCACCCTATGATGGAGTAAACCCTTTAAATATGCTTATTTCTTTGCATCACACTCTTATAAAAACTCGTTGATAAGTAGTACACCTGTTAAAAAAATACAACAGCCATGGTTGGCCCCTCAAGTTTTAATGGGGCATTTTCTATGACAAAATCGTCATGAATGACCATTGATTCTAGTGAGTGTCACTTCAGCACCGACCCAGGGTTCAGCCCCAGCGGGGCTCGAACCTGGGTCGGTGCAGTGGCAGCCGGATACTATAGCCAACGAGATATTAGCAGATCTAGTCTAGAGGGGTAACCGATTTCTAGTTTATTGCAAATGTGCCGGCAAAACTGGCAGGTTTTGTATGAAAACAAAAATTAATAACAAAATAAAATAAGAAAATGAAACTAAACTACTAAAACAGAAACTACTTGAATAAAAAAAATAAATAGGGAATCAAAAGAATGAAATAGCACAAACTACAGACAAAGTGGTTTGTGCAGAACACGTTCTGTGCTCTGGTTTTTGTCATTGTGTGTTATTGCTGATTCAGTTTTTAAGCATGCTTCTTTGGTGCCAATGTTTGATGTCTGCGCATAGGCCTTGGAAAAAGGGCACACATAAAATTTGTGTCAGAAAGACGCTGGCCTAACAACTTGCCTTCACGAATTCTGAGAATTTCGACTGACTGCATTCTTTGCAATTACCCCACAGAGCCGGTTGAGATTGCTTCGAACGTCAAAGGCAAAAGCTTTGACATCAACAGCGAGGGACCAAGCCGACGACGAGAAGACAGGCTCCTTCATGGCCTCTGTTCTCACTCGAGTTACAACAAGAGCCATACAAAGCTTCACGAAGGGACATTTGAGGCAGAGAGGCCGTTCTATCGAGAGGGAGTTTCTGGGAGGCATCACCTAAGTGCTCCTGGACGAACCCGCAGCCCCTCCGAAGGCAGCACCCTCGGTGGCACGCTTACGAGCAACCTTTTGTGGACGGTTCACGGAAGGATTCATTCCGATGAAAGACCTTTTATGCTTCCGGGTAGGCCCTCGGCAGCTCACCAAAGGATTCATTCGGACGAAAGGCCCCTGATGTGCACCACCTGTCTGAAGGTGCTTCCTTCGAAGAGCAAGCTCCAGGAGCACGAAAGAGTACACACTGGCGAGAGGCCCTTCAAGTGTACGGCATGTGGCAAAACATACAAGCGGAGGACTCACTTGAGAGACCATCTGTTCACCCACATGCCAGTGGCCAATCTACAATGACACCAAGAAGTATGCTCCATTTAAATATTGCTCGGATGAGCAGAGTGCGACCATCCATTCATTTGTTTATTTTTTGACGTTCGTGTGGGAAATAAAACTTGATAATCAGCATCAGCATGGCCCTTGGTTTGCAGCAAAAGATAAACGAAGAACAGAACTTGCGCGATGAATAAAATTAAATATTGCGAGGAGAAGCTGCCGTCCTCTGTACAGTATGGTTTGATTTTTGTGCGGCACAAAATATCCAGAAGTGTAGGCTAACTGAAAAAATTCAGAGGTAGATGGATATAAAAAATGTGAGGCGTTTCTGTTTCTTGTGTTAGTGAGTTCTTTCTCCACAGGTCGCTAAATGACGGAAATAAGAGTTTATGCGCAAGCAAGCCGTTGGTACACGATTTTAAAAAGATGTGGAGACACCATGCACAAAAGAAAGGTCTGAGGACACCTAAGCACTTATAAGTTGTGGATGCGAAAGCATGAATGTCGTTCTTCCGCTCCCTTAGTTGGTAGTGGCATGGATGGCCACATTCCGCTGGTGGACGGCTGAGCCCGCACTCTCGTGAACTGGCCGTGCCGAGCTCGGCTGTGCGACCTCTCTGGAGTCTGCCCAGCTGGGCTCTGCCGCAGCCGCTCCCTCCTCTTACCAGCGGCCGCGCCACTGCGTGCGCTGCGCCGCCATGGAGACGGCTTCTTTGGTGCCTTTTTTTGGAACGAGAGCCAATGGGAGCCTCGTTCCTTGAACACACTCGCCAGTCAATAGGAGCCCATCCATCAGATTTCGGTCACAGACGACATTGGGACAGGGGAAGGTGCCGTTCGGCGCGGCTTCAAAGCTCGTGACGTAGGTTCGCTCCATGGGACAGTTAAAGCTTTCGCATTAAAAAAGGAGCAACCGTGTCTCATTAGACCCAAAATTTTACGAAAGCGCAGTGCCGCAGGCAAAAGGCACAACTCGTCAAAAGTAAGCTTTCGTAAAATTTTCCAGCGTGTTCACAACGTCAAGTCTCAGCGGTTGCACAAAGTCTTAAAAAACTTCTTCGGCGAATGACTACGAACGAGTAGAAAACGTGTCTATAGCAGGCTGGAAAAGCACAGCAAAACGCTAGCAAAACCACAAATCGTCTATGAACAAGATGGCGGTCCGGTGGCTGCACTCGCGCTGCAGCGAACAAGCGAGGAAGCGCTATTCAGCAATTGTCATTGAGATCAGCGGCGCATCCCCGCTCCGCGAGTGCGGCCACCGGACGGCTACCTTGCATGCCGATTTTTTTTCTTCTTTTTTTGCTAGCGTTGCAGAGGCCGGCAGCAGTGTGCCAAACACGTTTTCTACTCGTTCGTTATCATTCGCCAAAGACGTTCTTTAAGATCCTGTGTGAGCCGTGATACTTGCCGTTGAGAACACGTAGAACTTTTTACGAAAGTGCAGTGCCGCAGGAAAAAGGCACAACTGGTCGAAAGCAAGTTTCGCCGGTGTCGCGGCGTGTTCAAAGCTTCCTTGGCACGCCGAAGTGCCGCGTCTCTTAGCCTTCGCACGTTTGGATACCGATAAAGAATCGGCGCCGTCTGGCTGTGTTTTGCGAGTGCAATGTGCGTGTAGCCGTATCTAAAGGCACAACTTGTCGAAAGCAAGTGTCACCGGTCTCGCGGCCTGATCAAAGATTCCTTGGCACGCCGAAGTGCTGCGTCTCTGTGCCTTCGCACGCATATATACCGATCAAGATTTGTTTCGGCACCATGTGGATGTGTTTTGCGAGTGCAATGTGTCTGAAGTCGTATGTACCTCTGAGCAGCGCTTAACTTTTACTCTGACTCAGGGTTCTTCCCAGGAATTTCTGAGCGGTGGACTATTACCGCGGGGGGGGGGGGGGGGGGGGTTGTCTCTTTTTTTTTGTTTTTGTTCGTCGCAGTCTATTTATTGCCCCCCTCCCCACCCGGGCACTGCCAGCAGCGCGAAGCTGAGATAGAAAAAAAAAAAAAAAAAAAAGACACACGCCGAGCCCCAGGGGAGGAAGTGGCCGAGTGGGCTAACGCGTCTCAGCTCGGAGCGTGGAGCGAAAGCTTGCGCTGGGAACCTCCTGGGTTCGATCACCGTCGCCCCCGCCCGTTTCGATCTGGATGAGTTTCGTACCGGCACGCGTTCGTGTGATCACTACTGCGTGGTGCACGTTAAAAACCCCAGGTTAGCGGTTGTACTGCACTGGCAAAATTTCTCATCTACAGCTAAGAGACCGATTACCCGTTGAGGCGCATCTCCATCAAGGCTGTATAAACATACAGAGCAAACCAATTTTTTACACGCCGAGCCCCCGCGCTTTTTGTTTGCGGACCTGCTAAGTACGACGGCGACGGTCTGCAGCCACGTGCGCAGCCAAAATCGCATCGTCATCCTGCGGCATCAAACAATTGACTGCATCTCCACGTGGTGAATGATGTTGCTTGGGGCGAAGCTCTGGTGGTGCTTGTCTGCGTAGACGCCGAGCCGCAGCATGCCGAGCCTTTTCATTCATGTCAGTAGGAGAATATGTGGTTTTCTTCTTTTTCTTTTTTTAAGCAGACAGATGGGATGGCATCTCAGAACCCCCTACTCTTTTTTTTGTTCTTTTTCTTTGAGCGTTTTCATTCATGTCAGTAGGAGAATGTGTGGTTTTCTTCTTTTCCTTTTTTTAAGCAGACAGATGGGATGGCATCTCAGAACCCCCTACTCTTCTTTTCTTCTTTTTCTTTGCGCGCGTTTTCATTCATGTCAGTAGGAGAATGTGTGGTTTTCTTTTTCTTCTTTTAAGCAGATAGATGGCATCTCGGAACCCCCTACTCTTTCTTTTTCTTTTTTCATCTTTTTTTTTCCAGTTTTTTTTTTTTTTTTTTTTGCCCTACACGAGCACGTGATCTCACGAGCAGAAGCACGAGCACCCGACGCCGGGCCTGCGGCCTACGGCGGACGGCGGACGGACATGGCTAGCCCCTAGGAGCTTCGCCCCTAAAAAAAAAATCGAGTGGTGGGCGGTTAGTTGAAGCGGTGGGCGGCCAGTCGGAGCGGTGTGCGGCAAAGCCACTGCCGCCCCCCGTGGGGAGAACCCTGCCACCCTGCTGACTCGCGGTCCAGAAATGAGCTTGATCCAGTTTCCAGTGGCGACGGAAGAGGAGGAGAAGGGCGCAGCATCAGCGGAGCGTTTTTTTTTTTTTTTGTTTCATTTTGTTTACTAGACGCTTATGGCAAGGCAATCAAATCAGTAGTAAAAAATCTTTATTTTCGGGGCTTTTTTCTGCTGCACTGCGCTTTCGTAAAAATTTTCACGTGTTCTCAATGGCATGTCAGAACCCTTACACGGGGTCTTAAAAATTTTCTTTGACGACGTGTCTTCAGCATGCTGCCGCCAGCGGAGCGACCAGCGACTGGTTTTTGGTTGCGGAGCGACCAAAACAGGTCGGTAGCGACCGATTTTGAGCAGTCGCTCCCCGACCGATTTCTCAAGCCGCAAAACCGAGTCGCTGGACGGCGGAGCCAATCAGAGTCTCGTAGGAAGTGATACGTGCGTTTGTTTCAGACTTGTGCCTATCTCAAATACTCTACTCAAGATACTGTATCTTAAATACTTTTTGGAGTATCTTGGTATCTTGCAAATACCTTTGATAGAGAGTATTTAATACTAGGGGTGTCGCGAACTTTTGTCGAACCAGAATTTTAGGTCGAACTTTCGGGGTTCGACTGGGTCGAACCGGTTCGACGAACCTTCGAACTTTTCCCCAGATTCGACCGGTTCGACTTTGTGGACAGTGTGGCCAGACCTTGATACAAGCATGTCTACGTTTGGAAAAATCTTTTTTATGCAAAGGGTTATTTTATTTTATAAACAGTTGCAATTAAAAGAAACCAATTCTAATCACTGAAGAAGTTAATAACTTAATTTTTTGTACTGTATTAACTGAAATAACCAATCAGCGCTGCCCTTAATTCATCCCTTAGCCATCAGGCTCATCACCATCCAATCCGAAGCCAACTGGCCAGCCTGTCGCGCATGCGCACACGAGTCGAACCTCAATACAAGGTTCGTCGAATTTTCAACTAAAAGTTCGAAAAAGTCGAACCTGGTCGAACTCGAACCTCGGGCGGTTCGCGACACCCCTATTTAATACTCTATCTTAATTACAATTCCGAGTATCTTGTACTCATTATCTTAAATACATTTTGACATTCCGCCATTTTCCGAGTTTTTCGGTATGAAGTGGGGTGGGCGTGGCACGAGGAAACGTGAACATTCTTTCGAGCAACCGAATCCTGTTGCTAGCTCCGATTAGCTACGGTGATTAGAGC
>JABSTQ010003027.1:0-62599 GCA_013358835.2 Ixodes persulcatus
ATGGACATGTCAGCGTCGTCCGAAGCTTCGTCAGCTTGATAGACATTCTCGCAAATTCGTAACAATACCTCACTCACACCGTTGTAAAATGACCACAAGAAGAAACGAAAGAAGGTGGAGACGGCCGAAGCGACGGAAGACAAAATACAAAGACGTAAGCCCCGCCACGAGTCGAGCCGTCTTAAGCAACAAACAAAAGTAACCTCCTTTTTTCCTTTTTTTTGTGTCCGCGTTTGCGAGGATGGAGGGCAAAGTGCAAGGCGCATCGCGTTCCTCTCCCTCCCCTTTCCCGTTGCCTGGCGAGGGGAACGCTACAGGCGCAATGGCGAAACCCGACGCCCGAGGGATGCGTGGCAGCCGCGCGGCTACCGCGGACGGGCCTCTGCTGCTGCCGTTTTGATTTTTTCCGTGCACCAAAAGCTTTTTGAAACGAGAAGCGGCGCGGCTCTACGGCAACGCCGGCTCGGTGACTCGATAGCTCCATGCTCCCGGGAGGGTCGCGAATGTAGGTCAAAATTCTTTGGTCACGGTTTCCGAAAAAAAAGGTCTACTTATATTGAAAGAAATACGGTAATTTTAATTATTATTTTGGGTTACGTCGGACGCCACTCGAATGCTTGACGTAAAGTTACGTTGGGCGTAACTTTAAATTTTATATCGGGTTCCGTCGGACGTAACGTTAGACAGTGCGTTACTTATGCTAAACGGGGGCTGCTCGTTCGTCATATAAACCAACCATTTCTGTGTTTAATTAAAACACATCACTGACCTAAAAAATCCTGCTATCCTAGAGTTTATGCTATAGGAATGTATAACTTCAAATAAATTTGTTAATTTTTACTTTTAGCCCCTGCCCCGCCAGGTACAACATCTGGCCTAAAGCAGTGTTTCGGATCTCCTTCCAAGACCTCAGGGGGGGTCGTCATTCAATCCAGGAGTCGTGTTGCTGGTTTTTTTACTAGATGGTGCTACCGAGGGACAAGTTATCATGCTTGACGAAGGCAAGTATGGCAAGTATGGCCGCCGTAAGTACACATCTTGTTTTTACCTTTGCTCGAATCCACTTTTAAGAAATGCACAGTTCGCATGTGCGCATCTCTCAATGCTTCTATAGTCGGCGTTTTGTTATTCCGGAATGCTCCCAACTCTGTCAGCTCTAGTTTCTCTAGACCATGCAAATGAGATGCAACACTAAACCAAATGCTCTCGCAAAAGTGCTGAGCTGAAGCACTGTAGAAGCTACTCTAGCCTTTACAATGCAACACAAAATAGTTGACGCCAAGTATATCTAGTTTTGAGACTGCGTTTTACCAAAAGCTCAGCAGAAACAAATCTGCCACCTTATAGGGAGTGCAAAAGAACCTCGCGTGCCTAACCTGGAGAAGGGCGTTTTTTTTTGCATAGGCCGATTTTTTTAAACCAATACCTTCAGCCTCCTTGAAATGTTAACATCATGTGACACACGGAAGTACTGTAAACCCTTTAATGTTGGCGAGCCCTTAATTTTCGCGGCCTTTAATTTTGCGAAATTTAGTGGCCGCGATTATGTACATTGTGACCAATTTGAGAAGCAATAGGGGCTACAAAGAGAAGGGGTTTGCTGTACATCGGAGAAAAGAGAAGGTCACTTTTGTTCGTAGGCAAGAGTAAAACCAACAACAACAATCATGGTGTCGTCCCTTTGTGAGCCTATCTGTGTCTATTGAATGATATGAATTTTATCTTGGTTCATTAAACGTTGTAGCCTGTACGTTGTGGGATGTCGTCTTCAACACAAAAAGGGGTTTTCCTCTGAAGCAGGCAGCATAGACGCGTGCCGCAGCACACAGAGTTCATTTGCAGGTTGTACCGCAGTTTAAAGGAGGATTCGCACAATATGGGGGAATCACGATTCAGTGGTCTACCTCGGGCGTGGACAGGATTTGGTCATTTTAAAAAAATTTCGCTACAAATCGGAGATTTGCGACGAATGTACCCGCATGGTAGAAGGGCCAGGCAATCCTTGCGAGCGCTTTGTTTTCTAGCCTCTCAGTCCTGAACCCACTCGCGCACCAAAGTGTAGATTTTACGATAGGCAGGAGCACTTTTTTGGAAAATGGTAAATGGCAATACGCATAGACTGTTGTTATCCTTATCAAAATTCTGTATTATGGTCAAAGGTGGACTGCATATTTGCAATACATTTACTCACTTAAATATATGTCATACTAAAAATATATAGTATAGCCAATGACAAACACAGATTGATTGGGCGTCCTCCAGCACGCGCTTCTACTTTTCACCCCGCTTTGAACGGACGTGCTCACTCGAGGCTCATGAGATGCTGAAACATCATCGAAGGTAGCAGGGGGCCTGGTGGCAGAACAACTAAGACTTCTCCCTGCCTTTCTCATTCTGTCAGTGAGCGTGTACTCCCATACTCTAACTCGGCTTAACCGGGACACAGCTGAGGAGAATAGGCTTGGCGAGTGCCCTTAGTGCATATGCATTTGTACAGCTGAGGCACTTTCTAAATCAAGTACCTTGTGTATCTTACCTTCAAAAACACATCATTTTGGGGGTGCGAAAGGAATTCTAACCCATAATTTTGTTCGTATTGTCCTATTACGCATCGACTTCTTCGACTAAATGAGGAGTCGACCCAGCCTGTCTAAAAATATAATGCCTGCCAGGTAATTGTTTTGCATTTAGTTAATATATCAGTATGGACAAATACTCAGCTCGAACAATCGCTAGGCACAAGCTGATCGTGTGGTTACAGGCAGCAAACATCCCGGTTGGAACGTCCCACCTCGCAATCTAGGTGAAGGCTAGTCCAGGGCCCCACTTACAAACGTCTATACTTTGTATATCTTTAAGGTGGACCACTTTTGACACTACTAGCCATTGCTGCAAACACAGCGTGACACATGATTATAAGCTCGACGTACCATGGAGTCCAACTACAAGGTCACATGGCTTGCTTTCTGCACTGAATTTGCATGGATGGCTTGAATCGTCTGACATGGTTAACTCTAAGCTGAGATAGTTTGGAATAATGCCTCCGGTTTTTAGTGTTGCCCGGCACGGTTAACAATTCGCTGATATAGTGCTGCTTTGAAAAGTCGATGCATTCATGACTGTATCACCTAATGAATGCATGCTATCTATTAAACTCTCCGTTCTGCAGAGAAATGAAATGCACTTTGCTTCCAATTGCAGCTGCTTCTGGAACTTCATCGTATGAAGCACCTTATGACTGCAAGCTCTGACCGATCTTGTTCTGTGGTCTGCGCAGGCCCATTGCAGGGAGTCACTCCGAGAGCCTCACCAGACCTTCCTGCCCGTGGTCGTTCTAAACTTTTTTTTTTGTAGGTATGCATCCTTTCTGTCTTTCCCTTAATGCTACTCGGGCGTTTTCTTTTCATTGTCGCCGATTTGCCTCAACATCGGTTAAGCACACGAATAGACGCTGTAAAGCTGTATCCCACATATTTGTGTCAAGATAACTTTTCTTTGCTAAAGTGACAGATTTTTTTTTATGAAAGTTGGTCTTCCTTGTTTTTATTTCCAAATTTATTTGAGTCTCCACGGGCAACACTAAAACGTTATGCCAGTGTCAAGGACAAGTTCACTGCTCAAACTTGTTCTCAACTAATTGCAAGAAATTTGGTTGTGAAAAATGGATGCCGTGAAACCTCCTTTCAGCACTTGCTTTGCAGCACGAAAAAAAAAGATACATAGGACATAACCTGTTTTTCTAGACTGCTTGCTCATTCTGCAGGTCTACCTGCCATAGATGTACTACTGGAGAGCAGGCAAATTCAGTTGCTGATTTTGCCATTGCTTTTTTAAGCAGTTGTCTTAATAGTTCTTGTAAATTCAGAGATTTTTCTAAAATGCAAGCCGGGAAGAATATTTAGTTTGAGTACCCTTAAGTCAGTATAATAGATACTGTGCGCTGCCGTTATTGCTAAGTCGAGATCGGCGCTTTTTTGGCATTTTGCTCAGAGTAGTACCCATTTTTATCGGTTAGCCTCTTGGTGCGCCAACTAAAATCTTTCTATCCGGACGCCTGCCCTTTGCTGGTACACTCTACCCTCATTCTCAGTTAATGAATGAACTGGTATCCCCAGTCGACACTCGTTGAACATGAGGGTAGAAAAATCTTTCCATTCCAGCAGAGCCATATATGGGTTGAGTTTGGCCAGTCTATGATCTCGCCGCCGTAATGTCCCCCTCCCGAGTGAGCCAATCAGCCCGCGGCGCATAGCGAGAGGCGTGAGCGCACGCGCGTGAACTCTTGACTGTTGCCAGCTGAGGGGGAGGGCAGCCATTTTCATTCATTCGCCTGGCGGAATGCATGGGATAGGCATACAAATTTTAGTCCTCTACTTTTATTATCAGGCTCTCCCAACAAAATGATATGTTATTCCTCGGTGGCTTTAAAAGCTAACGAATTGGTTCTTCGACGTTCGAACGCAAACTTTGAGTCAGGCTAAAAAAAAAATAAGCCCGTAGCAGACAGCGCATAGCCTCAACAGTGCTCCGCGCCGACAGCGTTGCGTCAAAATGGCGGTCGTCTCTTTGCTGCCTTCTTTCTCTCTCGCTCCTTCGGCGCTCTCCTCCCTTTCCGCCTCTCGAGCGCCTTCGTCGCCACGCCCATTGGCCAAACTCTCCCAGTATACGGCTGTGCATTGATGTTGTAGTATTTTTTTGTAGTCTTTGCGATTGAATGTGAATATTCGACAGAAATCTTTCAGGTTGGGGTGAAAGAGGGTCCACACCATCAAAAGCAGTTTTAATGCTCAAATTGAGAGGCTTACAGCGTCTGGGTTCCCAACGCATTTACTAATTGAGGTGGTAGGAACTCTGATAAAAAAAGTAAAAGGATGTGAAAAAGCTGCAAGTAATGTCGACAAAAAAAGTGTGGTGGTGGTTCCTTATATTCACAGAATTTATCACAATTTTAAACAGGTAGCCAGTAGGTACGGAGTCCCCTAAGTGATGTCAGCCCCCCAAAAAATGGGTCAAATTTGTTCTAAAGTTCGAGCAAAAGTCGAAAATATTACAAAACACAGGTGTCGCACAAAACATGTCCGCCCTTATGTGCCGTGTTCAACCAGAGTGGTTTATAGCATTCCCCTTTCTTGTGGTAGGTCCTACATAGGACAGACAGGACGGTGTATTAATGACCGGTTAAGGGAACACAATCTTTCTCTAAATTCCGCGGTGGGGGGTCACCTACCTCTGCATTGTCAAGCGTGGAAGTGTACAATTTCTTTACAAAAAAGCTCGATAATTGGCAAATTTCACGAAAAACATACTAGGGAAATTTTTGAAGCTCTCAGTATACTCCGCATAGGCGAGCGTTGTGTCAGCCATCCTTCTGTGGCTTTAACTGACCAGGAAATTGCCTTTTTACAATTGTTTGAGTGTGGTTGATGGTGTGTGCCCTCCGCGTGCTCGGGTGCCCGCGTGTGAGTGTGGCCTCGGCTCGAGTTGATACCGCGGCCATTTCGTTTTTCTTCTTCAATACATCGAGTTGTGAGTCTGCGCTTGTCTCTTCTCCCTTCCCTCTCTACTGTTCCTTTCTGTTTGTGCGCAATTTTAACCATGTTCAATCATTACCAACTCGCCCAACTAACCACTTTACTACAGTTTATTTCAAGACACAATTAAGTGAACGTGAGCAGCAAGACAGGGGGGCTTCGTAGTCGGTAAAGCATCATGACGAAGAAACATTCAGCACTACTGAATTCTGCAGAGGGGGGTATTGTCATGCTGTGAGCTGTTGAAGAAGAAGAGGTGGAAGAAGAGTGGCAAGGCTCGGGCTGGAAGAGACCCTTTTGCTGTTTCAAACATGAGCTGCCTCCTGTGTCCCAAGCGACTTCCGGTCGTTCCGTGCTTGCGAGCCTGTCGAGCCTGCTTATGTCACCAGTGCTAGAAAGCATAAATGCTACACTTACATCAATGTTGGAGATTTAACGAGGACCCTCGGCTGGACAATTTAACGTCTTAGAGGAGAGAATTTGGCTTACAAGAATATTCGAAAATGTTTAACAGACCTCGCGCTTCTTCGTTCTCTCAGCGTTCACCTGGAGAACTGGTGGTTAAAAGTTTCATCGACATTTCAATCAGCGGTATTAAGGTGGGCTTTGTTCATTCTTTTTATTAACTGGAAGTTCTCCGGGACGTCAAAGACTGGAGCACCGCCTGGTGGCGTTTGCCATGAAAAGGGTCTGTTCTGCTGCATTCCGAACAAGCGACCAGCTGTGCTCGGCGATGCTCCGAGCAGGCACCGGCGGGCTGAACCACAGTTTTGACGGTGAGCTGACCAATTCCCGAAGCGACGGACTTCGACGGTGAGCTGACCAATTCTCGAAGCGACGAACTTCGACGGTGAGCTGACCAGGTCCGGAAGTGACAATCCTCGACGATCGTCCAAGAACACGAAGGCTGAGGTCAACCTCAAACCTACCATTAACGTGACTGATTGTGAGATGAACATCTTTATTGCAACTGTAAATTTGTAATTAGTTGGGGATAGTTTTCTTTTAATATACTTTCTTTTGATATATCGACAGTGTGTCCCGATGCCTCATTTGATGGTCTGACAATACCAGAACCCTACAGACTTCATAACATTTACTGTCGGGGCCAGTGCCGAATTCTAGGTATTTTGCACTGTGCCAGACCATGTAGAAATCAACTTCCAGTTTGGAGTGTAAGTTCGCCCAGAACAGCTCTGCAATTGGGCAAAAGATGAAGACATTCTGGAGAGTCTCTGGCGTTGGACACAGTGCGCAGTTCAATTCTACGGAACAAAAAAACCATTTTTCTCCTGCCACGTCTTCACTGGCAGTACCTCGATGTGAAAGCAAATAAAGAAGTCCATTGCGGCTTTTGGGACGGGATAATTCCGGAGGCGCTTAAAGACTGTGGATTCCTCACTGGTCCCTTTGAAGGAGAGATAAAGTGGCGGTGGAAAGGCAGTGTCTATAGCTTCTCAATAAAGCGTTTTTCTTTTCACCTTTCTCAGGCATTGCCGAGAGAAGTGCGCTTCAAAATTTTTAATGTCATCAGCGATTTCTTTATAGAACCTCAGGACTGCACTTGACGTCGCTCCTTCTAGAATTCCAACAAGCCAGGGTGCTTGAAAACGTCCGCCAAGTTTTACGAATGACCGCACTATGACCGAGTTTCGCTAGTCAGTGAAAAAATAAAAAAAACCTTTGAACTTTCAGCTTGATTTCAAAATTTACGACTCCGAAACCTCCTTTTACTTGACTGATAAATATGTTTGCACGTCTCATGCGCTCAAAACTAGAATTCCAGATGAAGGTAGCACGAAAACGATGCATCGTACGAACTTCGCTAGCATGACACGGCACAACCTGACCCGCATACCATACGGTAGACAAAAAAAAAACAGAGTTGCAAACAAAGGCGCGGTTAATCATAGAAAGGTTCCGGCCGCGCCAGTCCAGCAATTTGGCCCTCAAACTGTTGAGATGAATTTCTCCCTTGCCAGTACTTAAACAGTGAGGTTCTAGACTAACACCAAGGTAGTTTTGGATACTTGAGCTCTAGGTAGTAGTTATAAAACGCTCTGGCTTTACATCAAAAGTTCCTAGCCACGCGCCTGTAGATTTCTCGTGATTCATTTCGGCCCCAGACACTTCACAACAATCGACGAGGTGTTGTACTGCGAGGACAACTTCATGTCTAGATGCAGCAACAACAGTCACGTCATCTGCGTATGCTAATATTTTCGTTGCATTTATGGGAAGGGAGACTCCCTGAATTCTATTAGCGTTAAGAATTCTTCTACACACAGGCTCAAGATAAAGTGAGAAAAGTACTGGCGAGAGCGGGCAGCCTTGTATAACAGAGGCTTGCACTGCTATCATTTCAGTTACTATTCCATTGATCAATAATCGCGTGGATATATCTTTATAGCACAGCTTAATATATTTGGCTATAGTTCTCCCGACAACACAGGCCTCGAGTACACTGAACAGAAAAGAATGCGAAACCCTGTCGAAGGCTTTACTTAAATCAATTTGCATCACTGCTGCGGATAAGCCTGTCACTTCAGCGGTTTCGGTGAGTAGTGCATAGTGTGAACGTTGGAGGTGATGGACCTCCCTTTAAAGACATAGACCTGGTGGTCACCTAAAACAAACTTAAGACCCACCTCCAAGCTTTAGGCTAGTATTCTCGCCAGTAGTTTGTATTCAGTGGTGATTAGACTGATTGGTCTTAGATTGCTCGATGTGAGAGAGTCGGAGTTCGTGTTTTTCTTTGTAATAAGAACCGTTAGTGCCTGTCGCATAGTAGGCGGAAGTAGATTTCTTTTAAGGATGTCAGCAAACACGCCACATAGCAATGGAGCTAAACTATCAGCGAACTTTTTAACCATCCATCCCGGGGGATTTTCGCGGTGGTAGCTCTTTTATAGCCCACTCGATTTCAGCTTGCGTGATCTTTTTGTTTAAGCGTTTCCTTATACTTGAGGGGATCTTTGGAAGCTCTTTGAACCACTCATCCAGCGGGATGTCTCGACGAGATCAAAGTCGCGTAATATTTTCCTAAGTTCCGTGGGGCTTGAGTCAGATTGTAAGCCGCGCGAACAATCCTGTTCATTTAAAACGCAGTTAAAGTCCCCAGCAACGATTGTTTTAACCGGCGCGTCCAAATATTGCCGGAGATTGGTGAAAAATATTTTAGATCCGACGCTTCGTTGGGGACGTATACTGATATCACTTTTAACGATTCATGCCGCCAGATAACTTCCACCGAGCAAACCCTCACGTTCTTGTCAGATTCCCACTCGGGATACACTGTGAAGCCTCTGTCTTTACGTATCAAGATAGTGCTACCGCCGCAGTGCCCAACCGCCCTCGAATGATAAGAAAAGAAGTGTCTATCAATGAAAAACCTCACGTCAATGACATGAACATCGGAAGAAAGTTTAGTCTCCTGCAAGCAAACTATGTCCGCGTTCTCTTTCAGAAGCAAATTTAACAGCCACTGTTTTCTTATTCTCGAAAAGAACTTGAAATAAAATCAGAAAGTACAATGAAGTCAAGTTCACCATGGTGCGAGCGAGACTTGGTCTTCCCGGAGTGCTTCCTTCGGTCGTCGCCTATGAGGGGTCTGGACGGCGCCGGTCGTCTGGGGGAATGCGGTGCATAGGAATAAATCGTCCTATTTTGGAGAGTCCTGCCGTCCACTTCTGGTCAGCCTTGCGTGGCTTGTCCTGAGAGTCCGTCGGAGGATAGGGGCCAAGAGGTGGGAATTCTCGGAGGTCGTCCGTCTTTGACAGGTCGACGGTGTCGATGGCAGTTGCTTCTTGTGGAACCTGGTTCGCGGGTAGGGTGTCGAAGTTCTCCGCCGCTCCTTCTGTGGATTCAACAGCTGCAACGAGTTCCGTGCCTTGGGTTCCTCGCTCCGAAATGTCCGGGAAAACCTCGGGCAAAATCTCGGCTTCAGCCGGCTCGGTAGCAGGGTGGGCTTCTAAGCTCTTCTGGACGTCGCCAGTTGGGGCTTGTAGTTCTTCGCGCCCTTCGCTACGTGCTGTGGCCTCGGCCTCGTCTTCATCCATCTCAAAATCATGCGGTTCATCTCGAATGGTAACATCCGAGACGGCGGCATACGTGCGGACGCAGTCTTCGGTCACATGTCCGAATCTGCGGCACCGCTGGCACCGGAGTGTTCTGCAATCATTCCGGATGTGGGCAGTTCTTTCACCGTAAGCACAGCGGTGCACGCCCGGGAGCCACGATCAAGAAGTTACCGCCGCATACCTGGAGCTGGTGTGGAAGGCTGTCGATAGTGACACCCTGCTTCAGGTCGAGGCGAACCATCCTGGTAGATGACTGTATTCCTTGAAAGCCATTTGCCCTCCTCGTGTCTCGGGTTATTTCCTGCACTTTCCCGTATTGTTCGAAGAACCTGCGCAGGGCGTCGTCGGGGCCTGGGAAAGGCACCCAGTGCACTTTCAGACGGACGTCGGCCTTGTCCGGATCAATCACAAGACATCTTTTGTCTTTCACCGTAAGCTCTCGCGCTTCGAGCAGCCTCTTCTTGGCCGCCGCCGAGTGAAGGACAGCATCCACAGATGATTCATTTGGTAGGCGCCTATCGCTGCGGTCTCCTTCTTGACGCCCAAGCGTTCAACCTCGGCCCTGAAATGATCCACCCGGTAAGGATGACCGTTCACGTCACAGTGAGGGAAGACTTTGTTAGCAGCGAAGATTTCTGATAGCAGGGCAGGAGGAACTACACGGTAATCATCCGTCGAGGAAAAAACAGATAAGCCGCGACCAGAGTTGGCCGTTATCACTGCTCCATGGGAGCCAGCCATTCTACGTCTGTGCGGTGCGAGCGCAAGAAGCAGAATGACCAACTGAGCTAACCAGGAGTTAGACGTCAGTAGAGCAATCGGGTTTTATCAGCTTCCACCAGTCTAACAATAACAACGGTGAACGGCCTGCATTTTTAAGGTTATGATTAAGATGCAATTAATGCAAAGGTTCAAGCGAGCTGGACTAGATTGGCAATTATTGCCATTCTTTTCCAGCTCGCTTGCACCTTTGCCTTAACTGCATCTTAGTCATAATGTAGAGCAAGAAGTTACAAGGCGACGCTTCCATGTAGAAAACATAAAAACAAGAAATATTGCAGGCGCATATTTTTTTCAGTTCGAGTAAAGTGGAGAACCAAGACCTCTATTTTTTAAATAAGCATGCAATGTGTTTCTATTTGTTTGGCTCTCTTTGTGCACGAGTAGTCTCAGCTTCAAACTTATGTGGTGTGAATTTTGGTATGAACATGCACTAGTATTTTGCCGGTGCTACGCAAGGATCTGATTTTGTGGATTTTGCATATACAAGTGATATGAAGCGAAAAATAGGTACTCTAACCAAAGATTTAATAAAAATTCACCCGACGTTTCGGAACCAGTTCGGTCTCTTGTTCACGGGTGAGTTACAAACAGAAAAAAACACGCGTCGGCTAAATGCACATGCGTATGTAGGGGGCTTTGCTCACGTCACGCAGTCCCGAGATGTAGCTGCTGGGCAGGGAGTCCGAAGAACGATTCACGTTGCCCTTTGTGTGCTGGATAAACCAAGACTGAACGAAGAGCCGCTCTCGCCAATTCCTCTCCAAGGGCTGCACGGTGCTTCCCTCCAAGTCGACTGTGTGACCGGCTTCTTCTGCTTGCTCCGCGAGGGCGCTTGCTTCCACATCCCTCTTCCGTCCATCATACTTGTGTCGCGTAAGCCTCTGTGTAAAGTTTTTACTTTCGCCAACGTACGACTACGAGGGAAGCACCGTGCTGGCCTTGGAGAGGAATTGACGAAAGCGGCTCTTCATTGAGTCTTGGTTTCTTCAGCACACAAAGGGGAACGTGAATCGTTCTTCGGGCTCCCTTTCACGCAGCTACATCTCGGGACTGCGTGACGTGAGCAAAGCCCCCTACATTCGAATGCGCCATATGTGCATTTAGGTGACGCATGTTCTTTTCTTGTCGTCGCTCACCCGTGAACAAGGGTCCGAACTGCTCTCGAAACGTCGGGTAAATGTTTATTAAATGTTTGGTTAGGGTCCCTTTTTTTCGCTTAATTCATGTATATTCCTAACCAGGCAGAGGACTGTTGAACGTTTACCTTTGAATACAAGTGATATTGTGAAAAAGAGTGCGTGTGGTGCTAATTTTCCACCAAAAGTGCAGGTTTGTGCGGTGCAAATGAGTGGCATCGGGGACAACAGTGTGAATTTGGTGCTGTGTCAAGCGAATTTTTTTGTGTGTGTGCTGGGAACAAGACGATGGCTGAACACGTACACCCAGCGATACCATCGAGGATGAAAAAGACTAATCATGATAAGAATTTCTCGAAGTATGGAGGTATTGTCACGGTTTCAATATGTAGAGACATCCCGAAAAAAAGAAAAAGAAAAAAAAAGTTATTGAGATATTGTTTTTTTTTCTTGTTTTTTTTTTGTCTGCGAAAAGGTGAGGAATGGGAGGCAGAAGAAAACGAGATCAGTGTTAACCGGCGCACCCTCCAGAGGAAGGATTTGGCTTCGGCGCCGTCCCGTCGAAAGCACCCCATCGACTGTACCCACTAGAGTACCGCTGGGACACTCATGCGCCTCCAGTACGTCAGCCGGTGCAACTCTCTAGTCGGACGTGCTAATGGAGAAGGGTTGATGTCACGTAGGGTTGGACTTTCGGGAAGCGAGAAGTTTGACTTTCTATTTTCCTTTTTTGTTTTTTTACAATCGTAATTCTTTTATTTTATGCTTGTGCGTATTGTAAATAAAAACTTTTTATATACCTCGGCTCGACTGCACTGATTGCGTGCGCCATTTTGGGTGAACGTTGACACCACTACTTTTTCAAATGTTCGTACAAAAATGCAGGCTTTTCGCCTTCTACCCTCGTGTAATAGTATTTTTTTTAACCCTTATAAACGATATGTTTGATGCTCGCAGCTGCGCATGCAGATTGGGAGCTTTGGGAGACATCAGGCCACGGACTGTTCGCCGCCGATGTAGGCGAGCTAGAGTTTGCACGCTCGACGTCTCGCTTCGAGATTAGATCCGAGCTCGAACCATTCGAACGTATTTTGGGGGCACCATATTTGCTGGGACTGTTGTGCGTTGGTAGTGCACTCGGGTTTTCAGCGTTTGAGAGGGCGTCATTTGTGCGCAGATGAAGTACCCCACGCAAATGACGACTTGACATCTTGCATTGGCTTTGGTGGTGTTCAACGCTTCTTTGTCACATGAAATTAGGTTTCCAACGAATACTCGGCGACATGTTGCAATAAATTTTTGCAGCGCGAATTTTGCTGTTAATTTTTGCTTCATTGAGTGCAGCCTTTAGATGCCTGCCTGTAATGGGTAGTGTCAGATTATGCGCGAGTCACCGTCTCAGGTAGAAGAGCTTGTGACCATTGTGCCCTTTTCAGCGCTTGTACGTACGTGGCGTGCTTGGCACGCTTTCAGAATCGACGATCAGGTGCGTTTTGAGCTTTGAAGATCGCATGTTGAGCAGTGCAATATTCACTAATGTCACTGCATCATGAAAAATAGCGCAAAATAGCGCATATGGTCGCCATTTTGGTTTCGGACATTAGGAGTTTCTTCTTGACTGTTTCATTTTTAATGAGCCAATCTAAATTCGTTGCTGAAAGGTAGCTTTATACTGTGCGTTCCACATGCAGCGATTTCGCTCCTAAAGCGGCGCAATTCCCACCGCCATGGCACTCCGGTCAGTCGCAGGGCAGAGCGGCGCAATTTCAGAAGTTTCAAACTTGTTCACCACGGCAAAGCAGAAGCATCTGCTCAGGCCATTCAAAGCATGGCGGAGAACCGCGTGACAGGACGAGAAGTATGGCGGGGAGCTTGCGCATAGGATGGCGTCTTCACGTTACTTTAAGCAGACGACATGAAGAGAAAATACCGAAACGCTGGTTGGCGGTTTTCTATTTTTTACTTTCATTGCTGCGTTAAGCTTTTTGCTTCACCAGTCGCGTTGGAACTGTTCAGAAGATTGGGGAAAGAGATTGTTGTGCCCTTCCTTCAAACATTTTTTCAAGGAAATTCTGAGATGTTCGCGCATATCCGTTTGGTGCCACAGGCCCCCACTTTCCTTTTTCTGCCTCCACTGTATGACACTGCTGGCATTGGAAGTGTGCTTGCAAAGATGGGGTCCCCGTCTCCCTTCCCTTTTCTGTCAGAAACTCTCCATGTCGGTGTGGTATCTGGAGCGCCAGAATGGAGCGACCACACACAAGCGCGACTGACACGAGATTGATCGGTATAATCTTAAAGAAGATGAAATAGAAAGTCAGACGGGTAGAAGAAGATGAAGTGACGGAAAAGTAATTACTAAAAAGATATTACTGTTTTGTGCTTGAGGGTGGGACAACATGTCTCGAGCCCAATGCTACGAACTGCTTATTAGTGAAGTGTTGAAGCACCTGCTTTTTTGGGCTGTCAAGCTGGAGGATTTCAGAAACATCGTAACCAAAGAGACCCTCGGAAAAGAGGCGACCGATGTCGTGAAAACGTTGAACAATGGCAGTATGAACTACAGCCTCCAAGGTTTCAGTGTAGACCCTCGAATAATTCATAAATTATGTGGAGCTACGCATTTTAAAATAAATATTGCAACGTGACGTATATTAATTGGTGAACAACTGCCGAAAACCTTCGGTGCAATTACAAAAAAAAAGTGTGTGTACGTTTATACAGCCTAGAACTTAGTCTGCCTGAACGGACGACTTGTCGTTCACCAGTAAATGAGAAATTTAGCCAGTGCAATACAAACCGCTAGCTTGGGGTCTTTAACGTACACCACGCAGTAGTCATACCTGTACGAGCGCACTGGTACGATGCTCATCCAGATCGAAACGGGAAGGAATGGGGATTGGACCTAGCAGTTGCAATCAGCCAAGGAGCAGCGCCCGTGGTCCGTGGCCAGTCAATTTATGTTTCTCTCTTTTGCTAAACTTGGGGAGAACGTTCTGAACCAAAAATATTTTAATGTGTGGTCACGCGAGGATTCGTGGACGTTGGGCGCCAGTGAAAGATATGCAAGCGCGCTCTTTAAAATACTAGTAAAAATTTGTCCTCAAGTTAAAACAAAAATAATTCTCATGTGTATTACTATAATTGGTAACCGCCACCACCACCATTTCGTTCCTTTCCGCCGGGCTCTGGTTGCGTATACGACGAACCGTTATCAAAGGCACGAATCTCACGCTTGAGGCTGACTTTCAATCGCGCACACCTTTCGGGTTCGGCTATCGCGTGCTCTACGAGCGGATGCAAAGGAGAGAACTTGCCTGAGGCGCACGTTGTTTGTTTATGTCCAGCATCATTGATATTCTAACTAACAGCCTGTTCTATACGACTTCCGCTTGCAGCAAGGAACTTTGGATGCCGCAGCGGCAAAACACCGCCCACAGACGCCGCCTTTGAAATGAATCCTTGCGATTTGTGGCGCGGCGCCGCTGCCGGCAGCGATTTTGTCCGCGCAACCACTGCATGTGAAACGCCCATCATAGATACGCTTCTTGAATACCGAGATTTTGGAATCCGGACACCTGCAAAACAAGCGCAGATGTTCGCATCGCCACCACATACGGCGCCGGTGAATGGCTGCATTGCAAAATAACTTTACTCTGTATAAGCATGCAAGAACAACAATATAATAGTGGGAGATAAGTATGATTGATAAGTGGATTGTATGCACATCGTCAAAGGTGATATATTGGGGAAAGAACACTTCCAAAACGATGATGCTCTATAGTGATCGTGGTGCGACAGGTTCACAGCGATCCTTTTGAAGCTTCGAAGGATTGAATTTGCCGAAGTGGCCATTACCGTGACAAAAGAGACCAATCAGCCAATAAGCTTTCGAGGTTTGTTCGTATGCATTTTAGTCTCTGTTTGTTTCGGTCCAGCAGGCAGGAAAGGCAGTGGCGGTACTTTTCCACGATCCAGTTACTGCAATCTTCACAGCCCATCGTTTTGTAAACAAGGAGGTTATGGCCGTTGCGATCCTCGGAGTTCGTGGGTATGGCGGGTGCTTCGCTCACTTTTCGAGACGATGAGCAATCATAGATGTCTGGGCTGTGAGTTTGTAAACATAAACACGTTGTATGTCTCTTAGCGAAAACTAAGACGTTTGAAATATACCACATTCTAATTTGATTGTATTTGAAGTACAGCTCATAATTTTAAGTACACAAAAAAAATAGACCGCAAATATACAGTTTCTTTTTTTTTACTTTGTACTACATATATATATTTCTGAAAATCTTTTTAAAATATCTTTATTTAAACTACATTTGAAGTTCCCTTCATGCGTTCTGAAATATGTAAATACTAATTAGTAGGCACAAAATACCTTTCACATAGATTTCTTAAAGTATTCATTTATTTCATGCAAAAATTACTCCGACCCTAATAAAAACGCAGCGATCAAATATATCTACAGAATACTCTTAAAATACCTGGAAATCGTAAATAGTGTTGGGTTATACTCTAAGTATCTTTTGACTGCAATACTTTGGTAGTTTGACTTTAACTACCAAGGTATTGAAAAGATCGCCTGTCAGAAGTTCACTTCAAGCAGATGTGGAGTACACTGAAGTGCCTAAATACAACATTTCATTAGTTTGTCAACTGAGTTGTGCAGCATCGCACTGATAAATCAGCCCAGTTTATGTTATTGCTTGCCTTTTTCTATCAAGAACACACCTGATGAGTTTCTTGCACACCAATCACAAGCGAGGTTGGGGAACTTCAACCACAACACTTGCTGATGCTGGAAAACTCCAGTGAGTGCTGTGAGCAGATATGTTTGCCGTAGTTGTGCTAGCACAATGTTAGTTCACTGAACGTATATACTCACCATTGTACGTGATGTGAGTAGTGACTTCATTATAGTGACGTTAATGATCATATTAAATAGTCATCTAGTAAAGAAAAGCAAAATAAGTATTTTAAAGTGAAGAAACTGCCTTGACTCGCTTAGTCCTGAGTGGTGCTATGCAGAGAAGCAATAACATTTCTTCTAGGAGCCATTTTTCTGGATATTGTTTTAGTGACTACGCCGAATTATTATTAGTTGTAGCAATGCTCTTTAGTTAGAGATATTGTCCACGAACATCAAAACACTGTTTCCTCTTCGACAGACTCTGGAGGAGAGGATCGCATACTTGGAACCTTAATTAGGGAAGAGGTGGTCACCGGCCAAATGATTACCTTCAATATGTAGGCTATATATAAGGCTCGAGAGCAGTCAACGGGACTGTGATTCAGCTGCTCAGTGCGTCATCGTGTTTGTGTTCGTTTCTAATGTGCAGTGGAGGGCTGTATTTCGCACTGCCTTCAAATACCACAGGGACACCATTTACTAACTACTTCCAAAATATAAAAATAAAAAAAGTGTGTAGTCGGTTTTTAATACACAAATGGCATCTTGAGGGGGAAGGAATTATATTTTGGTATATCTAAAATCTTTTCTGATTAATATTTATGATATATTTTGAATACCTTACGCGAATATTTGGATTGTGGACAAAAGAATACACAATGGATACAAAATGAATATTCATATTCAATATATTTCAACATGGTTTCAAATACGGTGTCTTTTTGCTAAGGGTAAGCGTATTTTAGCATCTGTTCACCAGCGCTAATAAAGAGTAAAAAGATAAAGAAAAAAAGATGAAACAGGATTAGAAATTTCTGTAATGCGAAACTAGAGCACAGCTCTTGAGGAGGAGGAGGGGAGACTACGGAGGGTAGGGCATGCCCCTCCTCGTTTTCCGCACCCTCCTCTCCTCTTCTTCTGCTACCCTCATCCTCTTCCTTCCTCCTCTTCTTCCGTCTCTACTCCTCCTCCTTTCCTCCTCCTATCCTCCTGTCGCTGAATTTGTTTTTGGGCGACGTGACACGAAGTTGTGGTGAGTTTCCCTGCTAAATTTAGCGGGGAAATAGTATTGGTGTTAAGGTTATGTGACACCAGTTTCCCCGTTAAATTTAGCGGTAAACTCTCCCCTCTAACTTTAACGGGGAAACGTCTCATAATGCAACGCGCAGTTACCCCGACGCCGGCTCCGCTCAACCCGTAAACGGGCGCCCAAGAGCTGAGCTCTAGAACGTCGTGCATCACCTTTTCCGTTTAATGAAACGCCAGCAATGATTTATTTTTGGCGTTTTGTAATACTGATTTCTATTTAACATTTACTTTAGGCGTGCAACGTGACCGAGCGTGCTGAGGCGCGGGACATTTTTGAAGTGAAGAGCGCGCGTGTGCGAAATTGAGCGGCGCTCAAAGCTACGCGACTGCACGGGCGCCTATAGTGTTGGCTTCTTATTCAGAGAAAGTAGTACCTATGTTTGTGCTATATTTGTGCCAAGCAAATAGTGCTCGGCACGCGCTGTAGCTAGACATCGAACGCGTGCGAAATAGGTTTTACCGGATATCAACAATATATTTCAGCTTTCTAGAGCATGAGTCTGAATAAACCCACCGAAAATAACCAAAGCCTGCACGTTAGATTTTATATGTAATCAGAGTGAGATCGAGCGCAGACTCAAATTAGAAACGAGCGCAGCGTCAACGTTCGCCCGAACGTAGCGTGGATCAGGTCAACATCTCCAAAGACAATCAGCGTAGGACTCGGCACCAATTAGTGATTTGTCGCAATTCGAGTGTAATGACGTACAGTTGAAGAAGACGAAGTTGTTCCCAGGCCTTCATGGGCAGGTATGAGATAATGAGACGACGTAGTGATGTTTTGACAACGCGGAATGCCTAAACGCCGCGCGCCTCCTTTTCACTTTCAAAACAAATGCAGCAAGCAACCGCAGTGAGGTATCCGAGCAATGACCCACTGCTCCATTATACTACTTCAAGAAAATCGCGTGCATTTAACCTAGGATAATTGATATCCTCGTTCCTTTCGGTTTGAAAGCTTTCAAAAGAACTGATTATTTTGTTGAAATGTCCGAAACGCGCAACGATCAGTGTGTTTGTTGCTGTTTAAAAAAAATGTACAACCTCTGCCTTCGATCTGCAGTTTCAGCATTCAACTGAATTCCAAGAACAACGCAAGCCAGAGTATTCACTTTCGCCTCCGCCTCGCACCATGGGTTTATTTTATTTTTAAGCCAGGAAGAGAAAGGAAATGTAAGTTATTACAGCGGAACCGATTTTTGAGAAAATCTTGGGCCGTGACAGTTGATCGTTTTCGGTGGCGTTGGCTAAGTCACAGCCTGCAGGCTCTCAGCGTCCGAATTTTACTTTATGCAGCTCCAGCAGCCCTCGGTAAATTTTCGAGAGTTGAGTATTTATGTTACTCAAGGCGCATTCGTTTTCCTGTTTTTTCGCTGGGGCAACTTGTATAATTTTGAGCATTTTATATTATCCCTCTTTTAAAATCGTGAATAAGTTCCTAATTGTTATGCCTAGTTCGGCAACTACTTTCGGTCTTAGATTTTGCTCTACATCACTCGAATTTAACAGGACTACAAAAATTACACATTGTATTCTTCTAGCCGACTGAAACACTATGGGAATGTATATTTGAGGAAACAGGGGTATGACACTTCAGTCACACAAACGTTTTTAAGACAAGAGAGTTTTCATGTTTTAGAGAAGTAACTCGTTGTAGAAAAAAAAAAAAACATGGCATGAGTAATGCATTACGGCGGCGTCACACCTTCACTGACAGAGACCACGGCGGTCGTGCATTTGGAGACTCTGAACCTGGTTGACAGTTTTGTTTTACTTGATTGTTTCAGGAGGAATGTCGAATAAACCGGTGCACACGGAGTGGTAACTGGCTATAGAGGATTTAAAAATGCCGAGCGTCTTCCACCACAATGTTAAGCGTTATTGACGTAACGATAGCCAGAGTAACCGTATAAAGGGAATATAGTAATGCATGATTTATGGTGGTCTCACAACACTAGGATGCACGTATATCTTTGATTATTCGTTTTTCATGTGGCAAATTTCGGCATAATTTGTTAAACAGGTGACAGATTTGGTATTACTGCTGGTACTTCGGTTGAAATGTTTTATCTTTAGCTAATGTCTGGAACTTTGGTTATTACGTGGCGAGCAAGAGGAAAGCCGGAAAAACGAAAAAAAAAGAAGCACTCTTTCACTAAACTCTATTTCATTTTATATGTGCCGCAGGAAAGGCTACAAGCGAAAGCGTCATACTCTAGGGCGGATTTTGGCTGCACAAGCTGTCGTGCATTAAAAGTAGCTGCCAACACTATAGGCTCGCTCGTCTATCCCTTGCTCCGGTACAACATAATGCAAAACGGTGTATACCTAAGGCCCTGTAGCAAAACGGAGCAGCCAGAGGTAGGCAGCTTGTATTACCAATCTTGGAAGTTTGGAATTTCACTGGCGTGCTACATGCGCAAACATTTCTGTGACAAAGTTATGGTATAAGCATATCACAGATTTCATTATACTATGTCATACATTACATTCATAAGACGTCCGGGTGCATTTGCTCAATGGGGTTTTTTTAACGTTTTTTTTTAGGTAAATAGAAATCCTGGAATTAACATTAAATATAAATGCTTCTACTCATGCATTGATACTAGATTTATAAGACGTTTTTCTAATAATAGTGTTTTCACGTCAGATCGTTAAATGATAGCGCGGAATATATTTTTTTATTTATGCAAAAAAGGTATGTTAAAGCCGTGTCCTTGGGAGGAGCATTCAGCTACATGTGAGCACCGAATGAAATTTGCTTATGGAAATATACATTTTCGCAGCTCTAGGCGTGGAGATTGGCAGGCGCTTGCTATGGTACTTTGCAGATACATGAATTTCACACCGAAGCATGCACAGAGTAATACTTAAAAATGTATATGGCATGTACATATACTAATTCAATAGTACAATAAAAAATTTCTAGGCAAACGAATGAACTACTTTATATAAAATGACGCATAATATATTCAAAATGTTATATTTAAATCTATTTTACAAATGTATGCGTTCATTTTGATAAGCCATTATTGTAGTTTTGTTATCAATGCAGAAACGTAGCTAATATATTTCAATATGGCAAAATCATACTATGTATATTAAAAACACCACTTCTTATTTTATTAAAATAAAAAGTGGAGTTTTAACCGTTTACAATGACTTGAACTAACTTGTGATGGCAACACTTCATAAGAGGTAAACAACAAACCTTCTCTCAAATAGAGCTAGCTACCTTGTCTTTGAAATAGTAGATCTTGCCGTACGAAATCGGCTCTAAAGAGAACTTTTAAACCGACATAGGCAGTACATCAGCGCTGCTCTATCTTTGGGTGTAAAGAAAAATTGTGTTCCTAGATTATTTTCTATGTTTCATTTGCGTTGCCTCCTGAGACCACCCTTTTTCAAAAGATGTCCAAATTGAGTGTATGTTACTAAGCGAAGTAACAGGCTGCTAATGCCGTAAATCTCAATAATGTGGTTGGAATAATAAATAGCAATTATGCCCACCGAGTTTGTAAATAAAATGTACCTTCAAATGTGAAGATTTTAGAGCAATTACTAAAAATATTTATTCAACCTAATTATATCAAACTTATTTTTTCATAAATTTGCCCTTCGACAGAAACCGATATTCCCTAACCTATTTGGCTGTGTGAAGCGTTTTTTCACAGAAATGTCTTGGCACACGTTTCGTGAAACACCTTTTATGTATAGCAGAGTGCTTATCCCAATAAAATGTTTTCATGATGAATATAGTTTATAAATAGAAACAAAATACGACCCGGACCTTTATATCAACTGACATAAAAAGAGCCCCTCACCAAGAAAAAAAAAAGAGACGTTTTGGTTATCATGATTTATCTGCAGTATAATGGGTACGCATGGGTACTTAGAAAGGTTAAGCTGATTTGTATATTCCCACATTGTGTTGAACACTAAGGAACCGACTATCAAGATATTACTTCCCCCTCTTTGTTTACGCGGTGATAGACCTTCCTCGATCGAGGGCTTTTGTCTTCACGTTAATGGGCTGTGCGCACAGTTTTTTAACTGCCGGCAGCAGTGGCGACTGCCCAGACTCTTTCGTGAGCTAATTGTCCGTTGAAGGAAATGAGGGGGGGGGGGGGGGGGTTAGGTGCGACGCAAGAAAACACAATCAAAATAAACTAAGAGACAACATAGCTTTCTATCCATAACGATATAGCAGCACCGTTGTACAGCCTCTGTTGTTTGTAAAAATGTCTCCTTGGATCTGAAGTCGTGTGGCAAAGCCCCTATTGGCTTGGAGATCGACATTGAGGTAGCGCTACTTTCGGGCTATTATCATCGCCGAAGCTGGGATTGAAGAGTGGAAGCCCCACAGGCTCTCCATGTTCGCGCGAGAGACGTTGTAGATTCTTGCTGTCATCTTGTCGTATATTATCGATGGGAAAACAATTTTAGCGAAGAGTTGTGTGGTACTGTTTGGTGCTTCAGTGAAGATCAAATCGTGTTACCAGCGTAGAGCCTAAATTTAAGAAATCGCGTGTGTAGTTGCGTCGTCTACTCTAGGCAGACATTGAGAACCATGTATCACCACGACAAATGACTCTCTCCATGTGAACTGTACTTTTTATGGTAAATATCTGTTTCTTTTAAAAGAGATGTATCGGTTCGCCAGCGTGGGAGTTCTACAAAACAATGAATTCCAAACCGAATCATATATTACTTGTACTGTGGGCTGTGGAATTGCAGGTTCTATGAATATGTTGTAACTTTTATTCTTAGCATTAATATAAATACTTCGCATAAAGATAAGTGAGTGCTCTATACGAAACTACTCTGCTATTAAGTTCCGCTGCAGCCAACGTTTCCTTTACTGTGCCATGGTGTGGGTACGTTTTTAGGAGTCTGATAAATACACTTACGTTGCGATGAGGACAGAGTGCCTCTTCTAGTTACGATCCGGAAACTGTTCGTTGGCTGGACAACCTAAACAAGTGAAACAAACTGTTCTAATATATCTGCAGCGAGTGGAATAAAAGAGTTTAACCGAGCAACGCAGCAGCGTGCGTGTAATTAGATGCTCTTCTTGGACGTGTATTTTCACCCGCTTCAATTTTCTCGGTGACGACCACTGATGTCAAGAGGCTAATAATATAAATTTTTGTCTAAATAATCTTCTATTCAAAACATAATAGACTCTGAAAAGCTAGAAAACGACGGCACCACGACACACACGGCGTCGGCCAAAGCCACACTCTTTTACTGATTAGGGTTAGCGACTCTCTCAGGCCCTTCCGATAACACTCCCCCTTCACCTAACGCATATCGGGACTCGGCAGTTCATCGCTTAACCTTCAGAATCATTAAAGTGATGCCATGCTTCAATTGCCATATATTTCTTGCCGCTTAATCGAAATCATGTACGGGATAAATTCAGGAAAAAGTAAAAAAAGTGCTTCCTCTAATATTTCTGACGTATTTAATCCTTTCAGGACACAGGCTTGCACGTCAATCCTCTTCAGCATGTTTGTGCTTGCCATCGAGGGTTATTAAGCGGTTTAAAAAATAACCTAAAAGTTAATTATCTTTAGAAGGCTTCCCGTGTTGATATTTAATTCGGCATCATAACGTTAAACTTGAAGTGAAAATGCAATCTGCAATTTATGGCATAGTAAAAATACTAAAAATATTGTCTTAACGGCTTTCATGCAATATGATCGGTGAAATATAAACTAACGAATTGATGAATTGATTGGTCTCTTAAATAATAGCGATCAGTTTGATTAATGTCTATTCAAACCATAACTGCAATTAACATTCAATGTTTTGTGAAAGCTATGGTTTGTGCAAGATAACAAAATATATGAAGGACCAGCGGTTGTATACAAACCACAATACCAAGATTATGGAAGCAACCGACATAATAGTTATCGTTTGCTGAATTTTCACGTATGTGAAACTATAATCACAACCTTTAGTATTGAGAGCCGACACCAAAAACGACAAGCTTTTATTGAGGAGGGCTCAGGTCAGCCGAACAGAGGCTTGCGTCATCAAAATCCATGCTTCTGAATGTGCGCCCGTAGCAGACGACACACGACGCTATCCTCAATTTCTCATGTTTCTAGTATCGGTCACAGGATGGTGACACGGTTCGATCTCGAGGCGAATAACAAAAACAAGCAAGCTAACAGGCCGTGGGAAATACAACGCCGTGGGAGATTATTAAATGCGTAAATTGTGTGAAATAAGCATACCCTTCACATTACATCACTTGAGATGGATTAATAAATGTGATATTAGAATCGATATTTTGAATTTAGGTGACCGAAGCGCAGCGTTGTTTTTGTAGTTGGATGCGATTACTCTCTCTAGTGAATTTTGTCCTTTAGGATTCTCACTGCTCTCCGCTTTATGGACACATCTTGGTCGAACGACCTTTTGAGGTCGTTTGGTCGTAGCTACCAGTTTTAACATTTTCTCCCCTTCGCCAGTTGCAGAGCGGACTGCGTTTTTAGTGTGGGCGTGTAGCTGTCCCAGATGGCTGCTCTATATAGACACGAGTCATGCAGTTCTAACTTCATCCCCGTTGCGAAAAAACAAGCCACTCAAAAATTAATAAAGAAAACTTGCCCTTACCGCCCGACAAAAAGTTATCCATGTGGCGTATGTTTGTGTTTGTGTAAAAGAAAACAGCATGTTCAATCAACGAGAACTAGCATCACCTTGCGACGAGCAACTTTGTACGACACGGTCGAAGCTACAGCCAGCTTGATCGAAAAACATTTCTAGGACACCACATTCCTCTTCAACACAACGACGAGAGGACAAGAGACGAACCGATAGCCAAAATGACGTAAGCTATTCATGCGGGAGGAATTCACTTGGACAAACAATTATAGTTCAGGGTGAGGGGGGTCAGGGTAAAGGGAAGGGGGGTGAGGCAGTTTTAATAATAATAATTCTTCCTTTTTAGAGTATGAATAAATTTCCCCGCTAAATTTAGTGGAAAAATTTAGCGGGGAAACGTTTTCACTAAATATAGCGGGGAAATTTTCCGCTAAATTTAGCGTGGAAATTTACCCATAATGCAAAGCGCAGTGACGTCACGAGTGACGTCACTCGTGACGTGACCTGCTAATTTTACCGGACAAATTTCCCCGTTGATTTAGCGGGGAATTTTTTCTGCTGAATTTATCGGGAAAATGTTCCGCTAAATTAAGCAGGGAAAATTTCCCGCAAAACTTAGCGGAATAATTTTCCCGCTATATATAGCGGGAAATTTTTACCGCTAGATTTAGCGGGAAATTTATCGAAAGTTTCTCGATAAATGGGAGGAGCAAGAGAGGAGGGTGCGGATGAGAAGAAGACTCATACCCTCCTCTCCGTACCTTCCCCTCCTCCTCCTCACGAGCTGCGCTCTGATTCGGCGTTACAGGCGATTGTACACGTTTTTCATTTTTTGTGCCCACAAACAACTTTTCGCTCTTCACAGTGGTGCGCGTAATGCAGTAAGAGCGGCCAGATATTGCTGAAACAACACAACACAAATCATCTTGCCATATTTAGGCGATTGACATCGATTCCCGAACAAGTAAGGGAAATTAAATCTGGATATTTTCATGTCCCTAAGGGACATGAAAATATCCAGATGGTGTTTTTTTATTAAAGGCCATCTGAATCCGTGACAATGTGGATACAGGGAACATGTAAGATAGATAAAACGTTGGTGAATTTTGGTCGACCCTGGACGGAACGTGGAAGTACATGGATTGTAATAGATTCATGGAATTAACAGGGCCGTGGACAACTTTGGGAATAGATATAAAATTTCTAAACTTCCTCCTCATGGCAAGCTTATGTACTGCGAATCATTTAAGTAGCGTATAAGAATGATAAAAACAGCCTCATGCAATATAGCGGTGGTGTACTATTCTTATTCGTTTCATTACGTTTTCTAATGTAGTTGTCTGTGTAATAGATAAAGAATTCCAGACGACGGATCCGATTTCTAACTGTGATCCACCTAGTGACTTAAATAAATGCAACACACAAAAGGGCAATGAAAATTGGCGACATACTCGAGACATTACGCCTAGGACTCTAAACGCGGTATTAACGGTTATGGACACCTGTTCATTGAAAACCAGTGACTTTTGATAGAAACACCAAGAGGCCTCATAACAAATACGCGGGGAAGCGAGGCGCCTTGAAGATTGAAGAGAAAACTTAATGAACCCACGCTTTCTAGAAAGAACAATATATTTATATTTCTCGCGATCAAGCGCCAAGAAATATTTGACGCAAACATTCGAAACATGTTCTATATCAGCTGGAAGGCGAGTGCAATCCAACAGACTTAAGTCACTTAGAAACAGCTATACATCATCGGCAACAAGTTCAACTTTTAGTTCAAATTTTGTAGAAGAGAGAAGCTCGATGAAATGCTCGCCTTTGTAATTTTAAAACGCTTGTAAACAACAACAGATAAGAAGGAAGTTGGCCTTGTCTACATTGTTTCACTGCAATTTGGCAGTGATATCAAGATATTCAATTTTGTTTTGCTAGTTCCTGTTTTGGGTTGTCTTAACCTATCAAGGGAGGCACCTACTAACCTCCCTAATGATAGTACTACGCAACCAAAGACACACACATATATGTATATTTAACGTTTGATTCACATTGAGCATTGTCGCTAATGTAGTGCGCGATAACACAGCACTGGGAGTTGGTAGCAACGTAATCTCAAGAGGAACGCCGGCGGCTCTGTCGATTTTAGCCTTCCCAGTGCTGCCCCATTTGACCATGGTTGCGCTGATGGTCAACCGACGTTGACGCGGTCTAGAACACTGCCTAGCACCTATATTATCCCCCATGACAAATAACTCACCTGCACAAAGCGCATTAGTGTAGATTGCATGGTTTTTTTTAAAGATATCTTAAAGGCCGGCCCGCAAGCAGAGAGAAGGAACCGACCCTCATTTTTCTTCTCGCCACTGCGAAAGGAGGAAATCGCCTCTCGTTTCCTCCTCGCCATTTTCCTTTTTTTCTTTTGCCTGTTGTCTGATTTTTTTTTTCTTTTTGGCAAGTTTGGGATGGGGGAAATGAAAGCTTGTAGGATTAAAAAAGATTATCCAGAAGCCAGCCGGCACACCAGTGACAAGGAGCTGAACCAACCGAGAAGCTGTTTGAGCGAGTTTGGCACTTGCCCTTCCCAACGAGTTGGATTGGCTTTTTTGAGCATTGGTTTGGAGGACGATTCTTGCTGTTGTGAGAGCACAAATAACTTGTTCTGTTCAAAGAAGTAGTCATTGAAGTATATATTTTAATATATCTGATTGGCATCTTTCGTTGTTTAGGCGAATTCATGGCGGCAATCGGGAAGTACGAGTGGCGTTTTTCGGTATCCCAGGGGTGGCGCTCCATAGACCAGAGATTCTGAATCATTATGGTTCGTGGACCGGCAGAGGTGACGGAGGATCCCATCCGTAGTGGGTCTACCAATTTTCGGTGTAGAGCGTTTTGCTGTAGGGCATTTCGGTGCGGACTTTTCGGTGCACAGACATTTCAGTGTACGGACTTTTTGCTGCAAAGACTTTTCGTTGTGGGACTTTTTGGTGCGCGGATATTTTCGGTGCACGGACATTTTGATGCATGGACATTCGACGCTATGGTTCGCTCGCCGGTATCTCTTTTCCAGCGTACGCACTACACGCTTCAAATTGTGTTTGCGTGTTGGGTCGATAGAGATGGTCTCCTCTATAAGGTTTTGGCTTTATTATTGGTATTGCGTGTAGGAAAGGCCCCAAACAGCAAGAAGCTCAAAAAGTTGTTTGTGTACTCAGAACAATTTTGAATATCTTCAAATGCGCTTCGCGGAATCGTATAGCTCCGATTGTTAATTAGGTGTTAGTAATAAATTGTTAATAACCTTACACGACGAAAAACAATGTAATTATCACTTGTAACTTATTAGGGAATAAAGTAGGCGTGTGCGGGCACAAAATAAGTGTAATCAAATCAAATATCGATTTGAATCAAGTAAACAAGCCGAATTTGGTGAATGCTAAATCTATTTTACTTGGTTAGGTTTAGGTTTATTTCAGGCGTTCTTCCAACATACATTTCCAGAGCCGTCTCACTTAAGCACGTGTGTGCTTGTTTGTGAGAACGGGCAGTCCAATCGTACAAATGCTCCCCCCCCCCCCCCCGAACGCATTACTATCAAATGTTTGCTCATTCTCGTACGAAAACAACAGTGGCTGTGTATCATCTGTGGTCAACGTCTCCTTCCGTGCCGTAATGATGTCACCGGCCGTAAAAAACTGCCTTACAATCGTCTTTATACATTGTGATTTTTGTAACGACTAAACATTTTGCTAAAAAAGACGCCAGAGTTATGCAAATGCGGTTTGTGCCTTATCTGTAGTCATCAAAACACCAAATCATTCATTTTTAAAAAGATGAAACGCACGGGAAGTAGTTCACGGCGTCCTAAAAAACCTAATTTGGACGCGAATCGTGTTACCGCCGCAATCTTTTCGGCCGCCGCGCTCCTCGCCCCTTCTACAGTGGCGCTGTCACAGCGATGCGCATGATTTATCGCTTTGGCTTCATGGCGTTGGGTTGTGCCACGCGGAGATGGAAGCCATATAAAATCAGAACTATATTTTTGCGATTTTCGCGCTCAAATTAGAAGGACGCCGTATAATAGTGTACATGGGTTGGTTTGGTGGCTTTCGATTATGGCCATCAACTTTCTAAGTGCACTATGCCGTTTTCTTTTCTAATTAAAAGGTTAATTAGCGAATTTTAGGCGATCAGTTGGTTTTAGTTGCGTTGTTTCTTGAACCTAATCCTCGCCTGGCCGTATAGCTCACCTACACAAACCGCAATTGCGTTAATTTTCACTGAACAACTTAGTGGCTTTCGATGATGCCCAACAACGTTCTAAATAAACTATGTCGTTTTATTTTATGATTAACAAGCTCATTACCAAAGTTTAGGTAATCAGCCGGTTTTTAGTTGCGTTCTTCCTTGAACCTAATCCTCGCCTGACCGTACAGCTCACCTACGCAAACCGCAACTGCGCTAATTTTCACTGGACCATTTGGTGGCTTTTGATTATGCCCAACAACTTTCTAAATAAACTTTGTCGTTTTTTATAATTAAAAAGTTTATTAACAAATGTTAGGTAATCAGTCGGTTTTTGTTGCGCTCTTTCTTGAGCCTAACCTTCGCCTGGCCGTTTAGCTCATATCCACAAAACGCAATTGCCTTAATTTGCACGTTTTTTCTAATATCTAGTAGGGAAAAAAAGAACCACGCTGTATAAAAAACAGAGGGCAGTTCTTTTATGATATAAATAAAGCATAGAACACGTGTCTTGCAAACATCTTTTTTTTTTCCGCCTATAAACACAAATCCTTGGAGATTCAAAATGCAGTTTATGATGGGGCGGGCACTTTATCACGGGGTATTTTGTCATGTTTCGTAAGCTTTATTACTGGTCAGAAGAAAACCACGCGAGCCGTATCAAGTTGCAAACAGCTAATTCGGGTGTTTCTCAAGGAGCTGTAGAACTTTCCAATTGACATTTCGGTTCTTAATACATTTAAACATTGGGTAATTAGTCCTAAACATTTAATTTATTAGGCATAAATAAAAATACTGCCACCCTCGCAAGACGCTTGCAAACAACATAAAGTTGGTTTCATTGGCGTAAAGTGGCTGCACTCTAATTTCGCCTTACAGAAATTTGTAAACGTCTTTCATTTTTATGCTTGGTCTTTAAAGATTCGTGAAAAGCATTCGCGACCTTGTCTGTCAAGCCGCGTCCGCGAACAGCGCGGCCTCCTCGGCACGTTTTTCTCTCTTCGAAGTCGACGATGAATAAAAGGTACGATCAAAATCTAAATGCCTGAATGCCTAAAGGCAGCATGAAAGGGAGCACTGCACTCTTGGCGCAAACGAGTGCCCAGGCAACGGTGCTACACTCAAACACGCATCACCACCTGACTTGTTTGAGAATAAATAATTTCCAGTACTTTTGGTAAAAAAAGGCGAATTGTATACTGAGCGTGACATTTTCTGGACCCAAAAGTAATGTAGCCGAGATCGGTAGCTCACAGCTTCAGGCAGACGAAGAACGACGGATGCACTATTTCCCGTGGAAGTACTGTTTTGACGTTGAATTCCACATAAAATTGTATTTGCACAAATTGTGGCACGATGCCGAACTTGCTTGATTTCTTTTTTTGTTTAGAGTCAACATAACCAGGCATAATCTACAGATGTTATAGATATTATTTTAATTCGCGTACAGCGCGAAAGACAGGTGGGGACACAAAGAACACAATAGAGCTCTGCATTTCTATTGCATTTCTTTCTGTCTGTACTTGTGGGCAGTTAGCGGGCATGACTATATTCAAAAATTGCCAAACCGTTTAAGCCCCCTCTTTTTATAGTTTGTTTCATAAATTGATTAGGAATTGTGGCGAATCCAGGCTGGGTTGGGGTACAGATCTCGCACTTGTTCAAGGACACATTTCGGCATGATTTCCCGCTTGGTAATGACGTTGAGCTGGCCGCTGTTCCGCTTCTTTTCTAAGTAGGCCGGGCAACGCCAGACGCCTAAATTAGCCAAGCCGCCCCAAAACTTGCGGTGGTACACCTTCCGAACTCCTGGGTCTTTTTTGGAAATGGCCGCTGGCCTTCGCCCAACCTGACAGAGCCCCGAACAATTATGCAAGGGCTGCAGAGGCTATATGGGCGTTCCATTTCCTTATCTGCGAACAAATGGGAACAGAAGAGAATGAAAACTTCGTAATACCTGATGTCTTTTAATAAATGGCATAATATGCTACTATTGCTAGACGCACTATTTTACGCGAAGAAATTTGTGATTTTGCGGTTCAATCTCCGTGTTTCCCGCTCTCTTTGCTGATACGCAAGATATATGTCGGCTGTCGAGTGTTCAGCGACATTTGTTTACATAAACTAAATGCACGTTTGGACACGAAGAAATTTTTTCAAAGGCTGATCCGTTTCACTTTTTATGAAAGTTTGTTTTTTACTCTTTTTAGTTGCTTCAACGAGGCGGCCGTTACTCTAGAAAACACCTGTAGTACGAACATATTTATAATGCGCCAGAAATGGTCAGACTGTGTTCATTTCGACAAATGACTATATTGTCAAAATGCAACTAATTTTACACGCTTCGCCTTCTTACTGCAATAGTTTTTACTTGTATTTACTCATGATTATTACTTTGAACAAAAAAAAAACGAAATAGTGATACAATCACTCTTCAGTGTGCCGTTGTTAGAACGCCAAATGTTCAACTGACTGGGTAGAGCTCAAAGTTCAAATAAAAATACTCACCTTTTTTCCTTCTGCTGTGAGTTCCGTTCGCTCGAGATAAATATGCGGTGTCGTAGCGCATGTGGCCGCATGTGGAAGTATCTAATGTGTTTTAGAGCTGCAGAAAAAGAGTAAAAACAAAAAAAGGGAAAAAGCGAGCCAGCCCGAACCCTTCCGAGCTCATTTCCAGCCTGCCTAACTAATCCCTGCCCAGGTAGCACGCCAAAGGAATGCCAAACTTGGGCAAAGGTCTGGCAAACATAAGGGCCCAACTTTGGCGCAGTTAGGTTTTTTTTTTGCACCATGGCACTCATCAGTGCCAAAGTACGGTGCCTAACTATAGCCTTAGTTGGGCGATCCTAGGGCATGCCAAAGTTTGGCTCTTCTCTGGTACGCCAGAGGAGCGCCAAAGTTGGTGCCATACTTGAGCCATAACTGCCAAAGCAACGCCGAATTTGGGTATTTTGGACATGCCAAGGTTTGGCGTTTCTCTGGTCCGCGAGAGGAGCGCCAAAGTTGATGCCATACTTGAGCCATAACTTCCATAGTAAATCCTAATCTGGGAATTCGGGGCATGCCAAGGTTTGGCGTTTCTCTTGTCCGCCAGAGGAGCGCCAAAGTTGGTGCCATACTTCAGCCATAACTGCCAGAGCAACGCCTAATTTCGGTATTTGGGACGTGCCAAAGTTTGGCTTTTCTCTGGTTTTGGCCAAAAGATGCCCGATGAATGCCGAACTATCACAAAATGAAGCCTAACTTTAGCACTTGTTCGGCGATTTCGCCCAAAAAATGCCAGATCTCAGCCGAACTACAAGGAAGTAAGCCTAACTCTGGCAAATCTGTGGCAATTTCGGCCCAAAGGTGCGAGATGACTGCCGAACTATAGGAAAGTGAAGCCTAACTTTGGCACTTGTTTGGCGATTTTGGCCCTAAGATGCCAGGTGTCAGCCGAACTACAAGCCACTAAGCCTAACACTGGCACATCTGTGGCGATTTTGGCCCAAAGGTGCCAGATGACAGCCGAACTATCAAAAAGTGAAGCCTAACTTTGGCATTTGTTCGGCAATTTTGGCCCAAAAATGCCAAATATCAGCCGAACTACCGGGCAGTAAGCCTAACTCTGGCATTTGTTAGGCGATTTAGGCCCGAATATGCCAAATGACAGCCGAACTACCAGGCGGTGAAGCCTACATTTGGCACTTGTTTGGCGAATCAGGGCCAAAATACCCAGACTCTTGCCAAGGAAGGTCAGGTTTGGCTCAACTTTGGCTTTTTCGGGCTTTTTAATGCCCTAAACTCCCAGACAAAAGCCATATTTTGGCCCAGAACTCGGTGCTACCTGGGTGATGTTTGCGATTGAAGCAGAGAACCTTGAAGGATTATAGAGGATTTTGTCGGGAGGCCGGTAAGCCCATGAGCACTGGTGCGAGAAGGGCGTAAATAGCGAGGAGGAAAATGGAGGAGGAAAGGGGAGGAGGAAAAAAGAAAAGAGAGGGAATCTTCTACCACGCTGAAGAAAATTTTTAGTGTCCCACTTTAAGCTTAAAGAGAAACCCCCGGTATTTTTTTTTAAACTGTACGACAATCGTAACATTCACAAACAAATATAAACGAAACGCTTTTGAACACCTTTTAAGATCACTTGGCTCGAACACACAATGAAGTGTCAGGCAAAAAGAAAACTCCATCTAGGTCCTAATTAAGGAGTAGTATATTCGTAACACGCATGTTGACCTCGAAAACTCCCTGGTAATTCTAGAAATAACAAACAGCATGCGAAAAGATGCCGCTATGAAATGAATGCGTATAAGATTATACTCAAATAAAATATAATTATTATTACAACAAACGGAATCAACATCCTTAAAAAAAATTAAAGCAGGGGACCTTAGTGGTTCCTGTTACATACAAAGATATGATGTTGAACGCTACAGCCGCGACATATTGATAAAATTGACGTCACACTCTGTTACGCGCAATCTTGAGCAATTGAAGAGTGATCAATGTGTTTTCGAATGAAAGCGGTGATACGTGCTTTCTTATGAGTTTTTAGTTTTAAAATCAGTTTCTTGCATTGGCGCGAAGACATATTTTGCAATAAACCTAGCCCCAGCAAAAAAAATTAAAATACATTCAAAATGTTGCCCTGGAAAAATGAAATTAATGCGCTTAAGCCAAGTGTCGACAGAGTAATGTGCCTTTCAACCATCAGGAGACACCCTGCGAATAATTTTTAAAACACAGCATTATGATAATCCCACGAAAATGACGAAAGAATACAAATAGTAGAGAAGGGCAGAATTAAGAAATATTTGTTCCGTAAGGTTGCCCCGGCATTCAAAGTGTTGCTCTTAGTTAATTAATTATACTATTTTCAGGGCGTCCGTTTCCGCATGTTCTGTAGCAACATCGGTATGGTTTCTTTGTAACAACTGCGAGACTGCGGCGAGGAGTTAATGAACCTTTGATATTTCAAATAGCAATAAAGATGCCCACGTGTGGACCCAGGCACCTGTACCTTGAATTTGTTTTTGCCATTGTTCACATTAACTCGCAAGCTATCTCATTTCTTGGTTCATGAACTTTACCGAATGTCAAAGAGATAATTAGACGTAGCTTTAAAACTTCCTATTTTAAATTAATTTTATTACTGCTACATATGTTACGAAGCTTTAGAATAGCGTACGAAAAAAAAGTCATCGGCACGTTTTAAGGTCCGAACCCGAATTGGATTTTGTGCTTTGTAGGCGCTCTTTTAGCGTACTCAATTTTTTTATAGAAATTACGTGCGTACGCAAAGAATTTTTTTATTTCTGCAAGGAGCATTTGTGAGGCGCGAGAAATTGTGTAAATCCAAATCAGGCACAGTTTGAAAATGACGGCTTCCAATACCGCGGCAGAGGCCACATTAGCGGCCAACGCGAATGTGTCGTTGGCGGCATTCTCGCTCTGCGATTCTGAATTCAAGACAACATTGCACTAGAACGGGAAGAGCATGCCACAAACGACTTGGAATACCCAGCATGGTGGGAAAAAATCTCTGTCAAGTGGCTGCTTTCGACGAACGAAATGTTTCTTGACGAATGTAGAATGTGTAAAGCCTATGCACGAGACCTGTCTTATCCGAGGCGACGAGGGCGGGCACGAAAGGTCGACCGCTTACGTCGCGATCTCATATTTAAACAAAAAATAAATTACTATATTACACCAAATGCCTTATTTTCATCTTAGAGAGTTTGGAGTGTTTAATAAAATGTTTACTATGTTTCGGCGGCTTTGAAAGAGCGAGATGCCAGGTTTTTGTTTTTTTGCAGCTGCAGAGAAACGCTATTCAAAAGCTATCTTGCGTTGCGTGCGCAAACGCAAGCAGTGAATTTAGCTATAGCATGTGCTAAAGTTTCGTAAGTTCTTTTAAAACTCCCCATTTTCTAACATGGTCGCGTCGTCCTTAAACAATTCGTCAGGTTAAAAATGAGACACTTCCGCCGACACCAAATTGAATATATATTTTTTATGCATGGTAGTATCTACAACAGCAGTAATACGTAATATATATGGATATTCACCTGGAATGGGACCTACTATTTTAATTGCTACGTTGGGCACCTCATGGTATACTATAAAAAAGGCTTTGTGTAGGTCTAGAATTGTGATAGCTTCTAAGACAACATTTGCGAATACTTGTTCTGATTGCCTACCCGTGCACAAACCACTTGCACCATGTTACTCTTTTATGGAAAGCGTAAGTAATCCACGCCACCATATCATAACACAAGCTATCACAAATATATTCCTAGCACTTGGCTTATCTAACTGTAAAAGTACAGGCTGAATTTTCTTATAAAAATTACAATTTGCTCCTACAAACCTTTCCTCGAAACAGTTAATGCCTGGATAACTGAAGTCTCCTTAAATTAGAGTGAGGGTGTTAGGTTGACGACCCATGATAAACTCTGGACATTCTTCCAAACAAATAAGCAAAACATTCTGAAAAACACAGCGGACGATATCATGCAGAATCTATAAAGAATATAGTGCTGCACACGAGCCAAAACCACCTGAACGTTGCAGTCGACATGTACAATTTCTGATAAAATCATATTTAAAAAGCTATAATTACATAGCCACCATTAGAGTGGCATCCGTTGTTCCTTTATATCCTTTTTTTAAACATATGCAACACCGTTTGCGGAATCTCTGGAGATAAAGAGATTTCAGTACCTAAGATTACAACCGGTACACTTGATTCATGAAGACTAGACAAATAATCCTGTTAAGAAAGAACACTTAGAAAATTACTGAGCACAAACAAAAGATCAGAATTATATTAACAATGGATATTTTCGCTAGACGTTTAGTAGTAAATTTAATAAACAAAATTCGAATCAACGATAGGCAAAACGGGAGATTCAAAGAGATTTTCTAGCCTGTAACTTGTGCGACGGAATTTATTGTATTATATAAAACAAATCAAGCGCCGTTAAACAGAATATTGTCATAACGGAAGCCGAAATCCGTGTTTTCAGGTATTGTAATTGTAACTAGATGTTTTAAATAGTAACTAACGCGTTTCATGATATCTTCGATAATCTAAAGCTTTGTTTGTTTGTTTTTATTTAAAAATATATATATATATATATATATATATATATATATATATATATATATATATATACAGGGTGTTTCAGAGAACTCAGGCCAAATCGCTCCTCCGAAAACTACTCATCGCAACGAAAAAAAGCTTGTGTCGTTTTGGTCCTGGGCCAAGGGCGCATTTAGGAAAATTATTAAAGTCCGCGATAATTAAGTTGTTAATTATTTCTGCGCAATTAACTTTTTTAATATTGTGTTTAAGGGCATGGTTTCAATTAGAAAATTGCTCAGCATCATAAAAAACACTAAATCAACAAATTGCAGAACGATAGAAGGCACGCGAAGCATTTTACGGCTTTCTGAAAAACCGCACAACTTCGACGGATTTTTAAGTTTCGGTTTGCTATCGGAGCGCATCTCCGCCCCGACGGTACCGCGCCCCGTGGAGAGATAGTGCAACCAACCTCTGCTGCGTCGCCTTAAACACAATATTAAAAATGTTAATCACGCAAAAATAATTAACAACTTAATTATCCCGAACTTTTATCATTTTCCTAAATGGGCCCCTGGCCCAGGGCCAAAACGACACAAGCCTTTTTTCGTGCGGATGAGTTGTTTTCGCAGGAGCGATTTGGCCTGAGTTCTCTGAAACACCCTGTATATTTTTAAAGTTGGAATCACTCCAGAATATGTCTTTTTTCCGTACTCCTTTTCCGTACCCTTCCCTCCTCCTCCTCAAGAGCTGCGCTCTGATTCGGCATTGCAGGGTACTGTAAACTTATTTCATTTTTTTTTATTTCATTCATGCATAATTTTATGCTGATCTCGTTCATTTATCTGTTTACAATATTTTTACTAGACAAACAAGTTTATGGAATAATGTATTCTTAACATTGTGTAACGGCATCTCGATAGATCAACTGAATTAAAATTAATATTTTTTTGAAAGAAGTCATCCAAAGTGGTATGAAAAATGAAACATATATTGGCGATATTATTTTTAATAAGGCAGAAAGAAATGTGCCATATCTCTAAAGCTTTTGTAAAGAAATATACATGTTGGTAATATACTTCACTCGGACTAAAGTGAAAATCGTTTCTTCTTCATATATTTAGTTCTCCAGTTTATGACTTCTGAAAGACCGCAGACAGATTTTGAGATGCGAGCGACTCTATAAGGTCGCGTATTCGGAAGCTTCTCTATGTTCAAATACCTTTCCAGCAGCAAAGTAAACCTTTATATGGCGTTTTCATTAATCCTCAAAATATGTGTAACAAATGGTTGTTTTATATTTATTTAAAAATACAAAATCGAGAATATGGCCCCTTGGACAATAATTTACAAGGTTTTGATGATAATCACTTGGAAACAATCAATTTTATGACATAAATGAGACAGTAGGTAACGAATTATCTATTTAATGAAATATATATTGAACACGCACAAAATCGTTATAATAAAATGAATTTATCTTGGCGGAAAACACATCGGCATGCAAGGGGAAATACTAAAAGTGCACATTAAAACATAAAATTATCAAAGTTGATTTTTTAAATATGATCATTTTCTTCGTATGAAGAGCCCTAGGTGTGGTGTTAAACATTCAATAAGAATTAGACGTAATATATGATTTGGATTTATAAATCCAAATTGAAAATTCTTTATATTTAAAGTTCTGTTTTAAAATGGGAATCTACTTTGTAGCCATTTGTTTCTTCCGATTCTTAATTATATCTTGGCACTTAATCATGATACTGGTTTGGATTCAATTTAACACGTAATTTAGCACGTTATGTATAATCTATAATGGTCTTCATATACTGGTCCTTCTTGATTTGAAGTTTGAAGTTTGAAGAAATTGGGACTAAGAATATATCCCCGAGTTAATAATAAAAAACGAAAATTTATAAGCACTACCCTATATTAAGTTTGAGAGATTGGCTAGTTGGTAGTTGTTAAACATAGCGAGATAAAACAAAGCAAAAATGCACGAAATGAAGCGACAAACCAGACAGAACAGTCCTCTTTCCTGTCCGGCTTTATCGCTTCCTTTTGTACATCTTTTTGCGCTCTTTTATCTCATTATGTTTAAACACTACCCTCTGAATGTTTTATCCGGCTTCTGTGGCACTAAGGAAAATAGTATTGCAGATGAGTCGCGAGAACTAGAGTAAAATTTCGCCATTTTCCAACTGGCACTTCGCCAGGCACGATAAGCCTAATGAAAAGCTGGGCGCGTTTAAACGTTTCTATCTTCGTTTTTTTTTTCGTTTCACACACACAAGAAAAATCTTACATAAATGTAGGAAGGGGGGGGGGGGGAGGTACAGTGTTCCCCAAATTTAACGCCGTTATGAGATTGTCCGTCTTTGTCCATTTTGTAATATTGCGGGATCAACCCGTCCACCTACGAATTGACTGCTTGATACCATATCCCAACCTTCAATAGTGATGACATTCCAGTTGCTGTAGTGACCAATTTAGCTGTGAGTGGCCTGCATTAAATGAATATTCCGGTAACCGACTGATGGAGTTAAGCTTGAAGAGTGGTGTACATGCAATTAGAGAAAATATCAAATCGCACAAGTTCACAATCCCGTTTATTGCAACCGCGAAGCGACGTCTGGGGATCGCGTCCACGAGTGGGACGGACTAGGTGGGACATAATCCCGCGGGCCCCAAGGGAGATGAAGAGGAGGATGGCACTGGCAGAGCACGGGCGGCGAGCTCGCAGATTTTCGGCCACTGAATGGTGACAGGATAAGGCGCTGCCTCCAGATCGTCCAACTGTGAGACGGTATATTCTTCGTACCTTGCCTTTTAAGATCTGGTTGAGGCGGTCGAGGTTAGGCTTGACCGGGCGTTGGTTAGAATGAACACTCGCTTTATCTGGCGCAAAACGTGGGGCTCGATCTGCCGATCCACCCTTTCGGTCGTCCCTGTGAGGTCACGCTCGACGCGCTTCGCGATAATTTTTATTTAATGGCGCACGTAGTTCGCTGAACGTTTGTTATTGAGAGAGCCAACGTTTCTTGTCGATACAAGGTCGAGCGTGGCCGCGAAATAGAACGCTTCTTCCAAAAGCGATGATCACCCAGGGTCGGACGCCACCGGACGTGTTCCGGTGGGTGCAGTCGTGGGCTGACAAACACTCTCAGAGCCTGAGAGTTCAGCTCCGTCGGCGGACGTGGGAGACGCCGGTTCGTCTCTTGAGTAACATGACGGCTATGTTCCAGACGCTTTCACGGGTGTTGCGAATACCGGACCTACGTATGTGCACCGACTGCGGTTGCATGTCCCGACGTTGATACATTCAGAATAATCTGATAGAAAATAGTTACAATATTTTTTTCATGGCCTGGATACTTACGTACATAGCCCCCTCTGCGAGCCGAGAACACCTTGGAGCCCGGCTGCGTGTCAACAGGACAGACCGCGGACCCCCAGATTTGTTGCAAGAGACTGCACCCGAGACTAGAGTATCGTGAATTGACGTGAAGTGGTAAGCAGGAAGAAGCTTGTTCAACCGATACAGCAGATTGATTTTGTGAGGGGGTGTTGGGAAAGCTTCAAGAAATTGTAGTTATCACCGGGAACTTTGGCGGATACTTTTATAAACCGAAAATATTTAAAGGGAAAAAATATGGACGTACAAAACGACACATAACCACGAACTGGCGGAACCCTAGCGGAAGTCCGTTTTGTATGTGTATTGTTCTCGTCCGTGTGTTTTTTTTCTCACTTTTATGTATGTCTATACCAAAGGTATAGACATACACAAAGGAAGTATGTCTGGCCAAAGGTGCGAAGGTTCAGGCACGCAAAAAAGACGGCTCATAAATCGTGATGATTGCTACCCGATCTGACGTAGCAAAAATGGTGTAGGCAGAAAACTGATAAGATTAGATCTGTTCTAGCCATTCCTTTAAAATGCAGGAAAAACAGCCTTGTGAAAACTTTACGACTGAATACTTTAATGAAACTGGAAGGCAATTTTCATCTACGTTCTCAGCTATTCACATAAACGCAAGAAGTATGAATGGCAAAACAGACGCTCTTGATATATTTTTTTCTTCGCTTTCTGTACGTTTTGACGTCGTTACTTTACCGAAACATTGTTGAACAAAAATGATCAACCGCCACATCTTGATAACTACCACTGTGCCAACTTAACGAGGGACAATAAAAGAGGTGGGGGAATCCTTATATATGTCAAAAACAGCTACTATTATTCAGTAGTGGATGCTTTCATGATGATAAACGCAAATGTTGAATGCCTCACGGTACATCTTGAAGGGGCGCCCCAAGGACACAACAGCAGTTTTATAACGCTGCCAACTAGGATCACCTTAGACAGTGCCACATCAATATATATCTGTGTAACAAATTTAGGCACCAGTGATGCCATGGCCGGATTATTCAGGCAAGATATTAGTCACCATTTTCCCATTTTTCGCCTAGCCTCTGTTCCCAACAATTACAAAGAAACAGAGCTAGAATCATTTCAATATCGCAGAGTAAGTGACGAAGCACTTCAAAAGTTCAAGGACTTCGCTGATAATGAAGACTGGAGTGCGGTATATTTTTAAGCAAATCCTAACCTAGTTTATAGTGAGTTCATGAGGAAAATGAGGCAACTATATAAAGACGCAGTCCCCTCAAATATTTCAAGAAAACGGAAAAACAAAGCTCGCCAGCCGTGGATTGACAATCTTCATTATAAGAGGATAAAAATGAAAAAAAAAATGTACTATCGCTTTATCAAAAACCGGGATAAAAACATACTAGCCGAATTTAAAGAAAGTATGAAACAAACTAAATCGTGACATCAAAAAAGCAAAATCCGAATAGTATCTTCACAAATTTGAAGGCCTCTTCGATGACCCGAGAAAAATGTGGGACAGCGTGAACAACCTAACAAACAGGAAAGGCACACAAAATAATCTGCTGGAACTCAGCATAAACAACAATAAGATAAACGGCACTGAGCTAGCTGACATGATGAACCAACATTTTATCAATGTCGAAGTCCCAGATAAGCCCCAATGGACAAATTTATGCAATGATAGAGTAACTGGTCCTTGTATTTCAGGGTTAAATATGCTTTCGCCGACAGCTCCAAGTGAAGTACAAAAACAAATAATGGGGCTGCAAAACAACGTAGCTGCAGGACTTGACAATATAAAGGTTGTTCCAATAAAGTAGGCATCATCTACAATAAGCAAGATTCTATCCAACATTATAAACAACGTGTTTGTTAGGGGAATTTTTCCTGATGACTTGAACGTCGCAAGAGTAAACCCTGTATACAAGGGGGAGGCGAAAATCACCCGAAACACAATCGTCCCATATCGGTGTTGCCCCCATTCTCAAAAAATATTTGAAGGTGTTTGAAACAATAGGCTAGTAAACTTTTTCAATCAACATGAAGTTATTACCGCAGCTCAGTATGGCACTCACAAACATTAAGGATACAACCGTAGATAATATCGAAAATAAACTACATACCCTAGGATTATTTTTAGATTTTAGAAAGTATTCGATACCATTCAACATAACATACTGTTTCATAAATTAGAAGATTATGGTATACGTGGTGCCGCTTTGAAACTTATATCATCATACCTACAAAACCGCTTTCATTGTGTTCAATTAAAAAAAAAAATTACCATCAAGAAAGGTAGAAACTAAGTGTGGCGTCTCTGAAGGTTCCATTTTGGCACCAGTTTTATTCCTCGCATATATTCACGATATCATGACCATTCCAAATTCACCAAAAATGGTCATGTTCGCCGATGACACAAATATATTTTTCACTGGTAGGACTAAATCGGTTCCAGAAAAATCAGCAAACGAATATCTAACAAAGCTGTCGACCTGTCTTCAAAAAAACAAATTACAAGTTAATACAGATAAAACCAAATATATTATATTTAGACCTGTAAATAAACCCAGCGATTGCTCGAGTTCTATTAAATTTGAATATATTTTAATCGAACAAGTGCAGGATCAAAATTTTGTGGGTGTTTGCTTCAATGAAGAGTTAAATGGACAACCCATGTGACGAAACTGAATTCAGAACTAAGCAGGTTGGTTGGTTGCATGCAAAAATAGCAACGCTTGTCCCTACCTGGCTAAAGAAAATGTTGTATTATACGTTTCTCTATTCTAAAATATGCTACGGAATCTTGGTATAGGGTACAGCAGGTGTTTCCAATTACGACAAAATAATTGTTATACAGAAAAATGCGCTACGCCTGCTCGAAAACTACAAAGGAAATAAAATCGAATTTAATAGCTCATACATTTCACCAAACACGCAATTCTTCAGGCAAACCAAAGATATTACTTTAAACTATTGGAAGCGATATATAAGGAAACACTCCATCGAACAAATCAAGACCGCTCAAATAATCGATTTACATTTCGACATGACAAAAGAAGAAAGCCGAGCATGCGCACAAACTACGGAAACCAACAAAATGAGTTATCAGGCACGAAATTCCCTGACTCAGGTTGACAATCATCCAGATTTTTGTGTTACTTATTTAAAATATAAACAAGCTGCAAAGATCATTCTTATAACACAGAATATCACTTACTCATACTCACCAAAGTTAAACCTGCCGACATATATATTATCTTCATGAATCTGCGGTGAGTATATATTTAACATTACCTCACCATGTAACCATTCTCGTGCGGATCTGGGATGCGTCTTCTACTGGTTCTTGTTTTTCCTGATGACCACTTTGGTTTTGCGTGAAGTATGTTTTTTCTTCATTTGTCCATATTTGGTCTCTCTTGCCGTCCAGACAGTTTTTTTTTTCATACAAACAAAGGGCTGTGACAAGTGTTGATGTTGCTTGTGCTTCCGATTTTATCGCCGTTATCTCCTGCGGATCTGGAATGAGTCTTCTACTGTGCTTTAGGCCATGTTTTTGTTTCATTCGCATGACAATTTTGTTTTGCGTGAGATATATTCACCCTTAACTGTACATATGTTTATGTCTCTTCTTGCCGTTTACACTGTAACTTTTTAGAACAAACTGAGGGCGGACATGTCTTACTGTTGTTTCTGCTTCCAATTTTATCACAATTTTATTTTAATTGTATTGCTATTTTTGTTGCTCGGCGTTTTAGTCATGGAATATGTTACTGTCGTATCTTTTGGCGTGGCAATTGTACTATGGGTACTGCTCTGAACTGTACAGGGGGTGGGGGCCCCGTCAGGCAGAAATGCCTTTTGCCCCTGCCTCCCTACGCGGCATTGCCGGTGCAAATACAAATAAAGAATAAATGAATGAATGAACGTACGATGTCTTACTAGACGTACCTCCATCTTTTTGGTAAAAGCATCTGCCACCACTAAAAAAATGCGTCCATTTAGGGGACCCGAAAATTCCAGAAACAGTGTGTACCGCAGCGTCAACCGTTCAGGCCACGACGCAATCGGGGTTCTTTCTTGGTTCCTCTGTGTCGTGTCCGCTCGTGTGTACCAGCATCAGGGACGGAACGAGAAAAACGACGACGACACGGGCACGTGCGATCCTTGGGGCGATCGGGCGCCATCCAACTCAAACGTTTTCATGTGAAGCATTTCTTGATGTAACCCGATGTAAACGAGCATGTACCGTCATTAGTTCAACTAGTAAACATTGGCGACGAGTAGGGGTAGCAAAAACGGAAGTAAGGCATGGCTACAGGAAGAGTGCACGGCGTCATTGAACCCTTCTCGGGCAAGAACTGGGCATCCTGGATCCAGCGTCTCAAGTTTTACTTCGAGGCAAAAGACATCAAGCTTGAAAAAAAGAGACGAGCGCTCCTTCTCACGCTATGTGGCCCCGACACTTTCGATGCAGCGTGCGCATTGGTCGCGCCGAAGACCCCTGCTGAAGTCAGCTTCGATGACTTGGTGTCTCTGCTCCAGCAGCACTTCGACCCAACATCTTCGGAGCACTACAGCAGGTACGTCTTCCAACAACGAAATCAACTGCCTTACGAGTCGATCAGCAACTACGTCGAAACTCTCAAAAGATTGTCCGCGATCTGTAACTTTGGAGTACTGCCGACTACGATTCCCGCATCGACTTCGTCACAAGAAGGGACCACATCTTTCGTTCTCTCCACAAACCCTTCCATGCTGCAACTAGACGTTATGCTTCGGGACAGGTTTGTCTGTGGCGTCCGGAATTAACGCCTGCAACTGCGACTGCTCACCGAGAAAGACCTGACTTTTCAACGAGCCTGGGGCATCGCCCTGGCAACGGAAGGTGCGGCCAAGCAGGAGGAATCAATCAAAGGAATGTCCAAACCGCCGGAGATTAACAAAACGTCCACCAGCGCAGTCTCGGAAAAGACATCTTACAAGGCAGCAAAAGTGAAAAAAACGCTGTTGGCGCTGTGATGAACATCACAGCCCGAAAACATGCAAGTTTGCGACAGCCACGTGCCACTACTGCCACAAACAAGGCCACATCAAAAAAGCATGCATTCAAAAGGAAGAACATTTCCAAGAAAGGACTCCAAAGTAGAAACCACGTGGACACAGCACGAGCGACTCCACGAGTGGACCATTCTGAGCAACAGGTGTCAACCCTGCATGACCTATACTCTGTAGCCAGTGAGGCCATCGCTCCCAAGTTCACAGTGATGGTTCACGTGAACAACAAACCAATTACATTTGAAGTGGACTCAGGTGCCGCTTGTACAATGATCAGCATTGACACTTCTCGGGCACCCTGGCCAAGCAGCCCACCGGAGTTGAAACAAGGTGACATTCACCTCACTACCTGGTCCGGCCAGGCGCTGCAAGTCTCCGGAGCAACAACGGTGGCTGTTCGCCACAAAGACAGGACGTACCAGCTACCGCTACTTGTGGTTCAAGGCTCTGGATGCAGCTTGCTTGGACGCAACTCCTCCATGATTTTGATTCGTTTTTTTTCCGAATATATCACGGGCCATGCCGGAGCACTGGTGCACCTGGAGTTGAGAGAGGAAGCGAGGCCCAAATTCCTCAAGGCACGACCTGTTCTGTTTGTCCTCCGTTCTAAAGTCGAAGCGGAAATTGACCGATTTCAGGAGCAAGGAATTTTGGAGCCAACACAACACTCTGACTGGGCTACTCCGTTGGTATTGGATGCTTCAAACAGGACGGGAACCTTCGACTTTGCGGCGACTATCGGAGCACCATGAATGAAGTCACAAAGAAGGCATCTTACCCACTACCTACGACAGATGACGTCTTGAGCACTCTGCAAGGTGCGACAACTTTAAGCACACTGAACCTGACGCAGGCGTACCAGCAACTCCACGTGACTTCAGCTACATCAGAAGTACTCACCGTAAACACATTGAAAGGGCTTTACAAGGTAAAGAGACTTCCCTTCGGTGTAGCTTCAGCCCCAGCCATTTTCCAAAGATTCATGAAGAACACTCTGAGTGGACTGCCCGGGGTCTGTGTGTACCTCGACGATATTATCGACAGTGGCACCACGGAACGGGAGCGCAGAGTGCGGCTGACAAGGGTGCTACAACGCTTCTTCAAGCAAACTTGCGACTGAACAAGACAAAGTGTCGTTTCAGCGTACCGGAGGTACAGTTCCTGGGCCACTGGATTGATGCCAAGGGAATACACAAAACAGAAGACAAGGTACGAGCCATCGTGGAAGCACCAGCGCCAACAAGCAAGCAGACTCTACAGTCGTTTTTAGGAGCAAAGGGCTACAGTAGTATCATCACTGTATGAGTTACTACAGAAGGACAGGCCATGGAAATGGGAAGATCCACATCAGAAAGCTTTTGACGAGTTGAAACAGCTGATTTTGAAGAAGACTGTCCTGACACATTATGACAAGACAAAGCCTCTCATCTTCTAGTGTGATTCCTCGCCTTATGGCGTCGGTGCAGTGATGGCGCAGCAAGACAGCTTGGGCAGGGAGGCGCCATAGCTTTTTCCTCACGAACTCTGGGTACAGCAGAGCGCAATTACGCCCAACTGGACCGGGAGGGCCTGGCCGTGGTTTTTGCAGCTGACCACTTCCACAAGTACATTGCGGGACGCCACGTGACATTCGTAACTGACCATCAGCCACTACTGGGAATTCTCGGACCACGTAAACCAGTACCAAAGATGCTTTCCCCCGCATGACAGGCTGGTGTCTGAAGCTAGCGGCGTATGAGTACGACCTTAAGTTCCGGACCGGAAAGATGCACCAGAACGCTGATGCACTCAGTAGATTGCCACAACCAGAGCGCATCGAGGAACCCCAGGTCCCCGGCGACATTCTAATGTTCGAAGCATTGCCGCATCACCCCTGACAGCAGACGTTATAGCGAAAATAACACAAGAGGACGCCATACTCTCAAAGCTCTACACAGCGATACAAGAAGGTACGGTGCAGCAGCTGAAAGGCGATGACTGCGAACCTTACCGCAGAAGAGCCACGGAACTGGCTATTCATCGCGGTTGCATCACCTGTGGAACAAGGGTTGTCATTCCTACAGCTGCACGGGAGCAAGTTATGAGCCTGGTTCACGCAGGACATCGAGGAGTAATAGCTACGTAGACTTGCGCTCGGAGTTACTTGTGGTGGCAAGGGCTGGATGAAGACGTTCAAACAACCGTTGGATCTTGCGATCCATGCCAGCGTACACAGAGGAACCCAGCAAAAGCCCATATTCTGCCGTGGCCTCAACCGTCGACACCGTGGCACACACTGCTTGTGGATTTCGTAGGCCCCGTGGAGGGACGCACTTTCTTGGTGGTGGTGGATGCCCTCACCAAATGGCTGGAGGTACGTCAAGTAAGCCATCCTACGTCGGCGGCAGTCATCGATTTGCTGTGATCCCTGTTTGCGACGTTTGGAATTCCACACAAAGTAGTGTCGGATACCGGGACAGCTTTCGTCTCTGCTGAGATTGCAACGTTCTACAAGAAGAATGGAATTGAGCACGTCACGTCTGCCCCGTACCACCCTGTCACTAATGGGCAGGCAGAACGCTACGTGGGCGAACTGAAGAAAGCACTAGCACGGGAACCATCTGGGTCAGTGAACCTACGCTGTCGATGTTTTTATTCCGTCAGCACTGCACAGTCCACCAGACGACGAACATGACCCGGGCTAAGGCAATTTTCGGGAGGGAATTACCGACTCTTCTAGACCATGTTGTACCCACCAAAGCTACACCAGTGGCAACAGAGAAGTTACCAAGAAACCGCCAGCTGGAGGTGGGAGGCCATGTCATGATCCGACAGTTCCTGAAAAAACCTGAATGGATTACAGGAACATTGGTCAGGAAATTCGGTCCACGCTCATGGCTTGCGCAGTGCGGAGAAGAGACAGTTCGCTGACACTTGAACCACATTCGGAAGTGTAACCACGTGCGAGAAAGTAACGACTCGAAGTCATCTGTTGAAGAACCTGTGCTGCGCAAATCGACAAGGACGAAACGTCCGCCTGCCAGGTAAAGGAACTCCTCATAGGGGGAAGACGTGTCGTGTCCGCTTGTGTGTACCAGCATAAGGGACGGAACGAGAAAAACGACGACGACACGGGCACGTGCGATCCTTGGGGTGATCGGGCGCCATCCACCTCGAACGTTTTCATATAAAGTATATCTTGGTGTAACCCGATGTAAACGAGCATGTAACGTCATTATTTCAACTAGTAAACACTCTGTGTACCCTAGCATAGATCACAAGCTCATACAGTTGTTTGAACGCTTTAATCCAAGAGTATAGCCACAAAACGTAGCTTCGAATGCGAGTCTTTATAGCTATAACTCATCGATGTCCTGCGTGGACAAGGCCCATGGCTAGCTCCTGTGCAGCTAGAGGTATGACGACTCTTGTTCCACGGGCGATACAACCCCGATGAATAGCGAGCTCCGTGGTTCTTCTGCGGTATGGTTTGAAGTCATCGGCTTTCAACTGCTGCACTGCACATTCTTGTATTGCTGTGTAGAGCATTGCGGGTATGACATCCTCCTTTGTTATTCTCGCTATATCCTCTGCTGCCAGGCGTGAATGTGGCAAAGCTTCGAGCATTAAAATGTAGCCGGAAACATAAGGTTCTTCGATGGTGTCTGGTTGTAGTAACCTATTGAGTGCGTCAGCATTCTGGTCCAGCTTACCGACCCGGTACTTGAAGTCATAGTCCTACGCTGCAAGCTTCAAACACCAGCGTGTTATGTGGCAGGAAAGCATCTGAGGTAATTGCTTCCAAGATCTGAGAATTCCCAGTAACGGCTGATGGTGGGTCACGAATGTCACGAGGCAACCCATAATATAATTCCGGAAGTGATCTGCTGTGAACACCACTGCATGGCCTTCCCGTTTCAGTTGAGCGTAATTGCGCTCTGGTTTACCTAATGTACGTGAGGAAAATTTTATGGGTGCCTCCCTTCCCAAGCTGTCTTGCTGCACCAACACCGCAACGACGCCATAAAGAGAACTACCACACGAGATGTTGAGAGGCTTCGTCTTCATCCTAGTTAGTCAGTGCAGTATTCTTCAAAATCAGCTGTTTCAACTCGTCAAAAGCTTTCTGATGCCTCTATTCCCATATCCATGGTTTGTTCTTCTGAAGTAATTTATAAAATCCTCAGACTACCATCGCCCTTTGTTCAAGAAAATGGTTGTAGAAGGCTATCAGGCCTAAAATATGATTGAAGAATTTGCTTGTTTGTGATGATGATGCAATGGATGCAAAAGTGCAAGATAGCTGGACAACAACGTCGCACCTTTGCGACATTGCACCTTTGCACTAATTGCATTATCGTCATAACCTTGAAATCCAGGCCATTGACCCTTTTTGGTGTTGGGCAGGTTGCAGCTGATATAAGACGTTTGCTCTACTGACGTCTAGCTCCTTGTTAGCTCTGTTCGTAGAGTGTTCCACTGGAAATGATGAGGTCCCTGGATCAATAGCAGGACCAGACAGATTTTGGTGGTCGCTTACCAGTCACCTTAAGGCTCGTTTACACACTTGTAACCGAGTACGACCGAGGGAGACGAGGCCGGGTTTTAAGCCTCTTGTCACGTCTTAGGACCGAATGCGCTCTCGCGGAGCTGGTCCTAAGTCGTCGTAAGAGGCTTAAAAACCGATCTTGTCTCTCTTGGTCGTACTCGGTTGTAAATGTGAGAACGGTGCTTAACTGTGTTCGGAGATTTTTGTTTTGCCTTTGTTCCCCTTGCTACCCTTCTCCAGGAATTATTATCGTCGTTTGCTTGCCTGTTGGCGCAGATACCTCCACAATGGCTTGTCCCTCGTCTTCTCTAGTGTGTACTCCCTTGGCATCAATCTGGTGGCCCAGAAACTGCAATTCCGGTACGTTGAAACGGCACTTTTGCTTCTTCAGTCGCAAATTTGCTTAAACAACTCGCTGTAGCAACTTTATCAGCCTGCCTCTCTGCTCTTGTTTCGCGGCACCACTGATGATAATGTCGCCCAGGAACACAAAGACCAAAAGCAGTAAATCACTGTATTTTTTATGAACCTTAGGAAAATGATTGGGGCTGCCTCTACATTAAAGTGAAGTCACTTTACCTTGTAAAATCCTTTGATTGTGCTTATGGTGAGTAATCCGACTGTAACTGAAGTCACGTAAAGTTACTTGTGTGTATTTGCCAGGTTCAGCGTTCAGAAGTTTTTTCCTCCCCTCAGACTGCATAAGACGTCCTTTGTTCTGTGCAACGGGTAAGACGGATTTTCGTGGTTCATTCACGGTGCTCCGATAGTCGCCAAGTAGTCAAAGGTTTCTGTCCTTCTTCTGTAACAATACCAACGGAGTATCCCAGCCGCAGTGTTGTGTAGGCAACAAGATCCCTGCTCCTGAAGTTGGTCAAACTCTGCTTGAACTTTAGAACGGAGGACAAACGGAGCATGCCGTGCCTCCAGAAACTCATTCCTCGCTTCCTCTATCAACTCCAGGTGTACGAGCGCTACATCATGGCCCGTGATATCTTGGCTAAAGACCGACTCAAGATCCTGCAGGAGCTGTGTAATGTCGGAGTTTTGTCGTGTTGAGTGCATGCCAATGATCTTGTTGACCAGCGTTCCAAACCAGCTGCGTCTAAGCAAGCTGCATCCTGCGTCTTGAATCACAAGCAGATGTTTCTTGTACGTTTTGTCTTTGTGACGAACTGTCACAGTTGTTGTGCCGAGGACTTGCAGTGCCTGGCCAGACCACGTGCGAATTGGAATGTCCACCTGATTTAAATCGGTGAGCTGCTGGGCCATACTGCCCGAAAGGTGTCAATGCAAACCATTGTACAAACGGAACCTTAGTCAATTTCAAATGTCACAGGTTTGTCGTTCACGTGAACAATCATCGTGCTCTTAAAATTGGTGTACTCACTTTCTACCGTATGGAGGTAATGCAGCGCAGATTTGGCCAATCATTGGCTAATGGCTGGAAATGGTCCTCTGGCCAGTGGCCCGACAGTGGCCAGCCATTGGCTGATGACTGGCCTTTCTCTGGTCATTGACCAGTGGCCACCGTCCATCAGCCATCGGCCAAGTGTTGGCCGATGAATGGCCATTCTTTGGCCATTGGCCAAGAGACCATCCTCCGCCATTGGCCAATGCTTTGCCAAATGCTGTGCTGCTTGGCCTGTTGCTCAGCATGGTCCGTTTGGGGTTTTTTTCCTGATGTGTCTACGTGGTTGGTGTGGTTGGTGCGGTTGGACCCTTTCAAATGTATGCTTTTTCAATGTGGGCTTGTTTCTTGCAGTAGTGTCACGTTGCTGTCGCGAACCTGCACATTTTCGGGCTGTATTCTTCATCACAGCGCCAACAGAGTTGTTTAACTGCTGATGCGTTGTAAGATGTCTTTTCTGAGACTACGTTGGTGAACGCTTTGTTAATCTCCGGCGCGCTGGCCACTCTTTTTATTTTTGCCTGCTGCTTGGACGCAGAAGGCAGGCTGATGTGTGTTTTGTTGCTAGAGCTATGTACCAATCTCGTTGAAAAGTCAGAAATCGTCCAGTGAACAGTGGCTTCTGCAGGCGTTCATCCCGGACGAAACACACAAATTTGTCCCAAAGCATAACGTCTAGCTGCAGTGTAGTAGGGTTCCCGGTTAAAACGGAGGATGTGGTTGCTTCTTGCGGCAACGTCGATGTGGCAGTCATAGTCGGTAACACTCCAAAGTGCAGTTTGCGGCCAATCCTTTGAGCACTGAGACAAAGGGCTTCTGGAGCAATGATACCGAGTCATTAGAACTGACTTTACCATGGGGACTTCGGCATGACCGACGAGCACGCTGTATCGAAGGTGTAGGGACCACGCAGCGTGAGGAGGGGCGTTCGCTTCTTTTTTTTTTTATCTTTTCGTCGTTTGCCTCAAAGTAAAACATGATACACTATATCCATAACGCCCAGTACTTTCCAGAGAAGGGTTTCTCTGCGCCGTGCATTCCTCCTGTAGCCATGGAAGTCCCCGTTATTGCTCTCCCTCCTCGTCGTCGCCTCTATTTACTAGGCGGTTTAATATTTACATGCATTTTTACATTGTGTTGCGCGGACGTACATTGTACATGAATAGTTACAGGAAGAATGTGTCTGATCGGCCTCGCAATGGCAAGAGAAAATGAGTGTCGCCCTCTTTCTTTTCGTTTGGTCCCCAGTGCTGGTGTTTGTTACGGTTGGCTCTCGAGCGAACACGACATGGCAAGACACTTTAGAAGCTATGTCGCGCCCGAACCTGGCCGGGTATGAGGCGGGAGGGATTCCGGTACACTGGGGATGCCCGGCTTATAAAACGCAAAGGTGAGAGGCGGGAAGCCTTCTGTTTAATTGAGCCGATAGTGAGTCGATCATTCTCCGTGACAGGTGGTCGAGTGGAATATAATAACCCCTGGCAGCAAAATGTCTAATTTGCAATGATCAAGCCGGCACCGTTTTCCGGCAAAAGTCATTGTCACCTGGAATTGCATGTCGGGTACTTGGTCTTACAGAGAAACTCACTTACTGAGCAGCGCAACATGTTGTTCGGCTGTTCGGGCTGTTCGCCACGGCTCCGTAGTGGGAAGAGACTTACGAGGTAACGACGCAATTGTCTCTTCTTACCTACGACTCCCTCGGGTCAGTATAAACGAGCAGTCTGGACAACTTCATGTCTTAAATATTAAGGGGTATTTCCTTCCCGACCAGGAGATCGGAGAGTCACCACCCAGCGACATCTAGCGAGCGTTGTCGCTGGGTGCATTGCGGAAGAGGTGCGGAGCTCAGCCGGTGTTTGGGAATGTTGACAGCAGCTCAGGCCCTCTCCAGACGGGGTGGCGCAGAGTGCAATGATTCTGCACACCTTAACAGTGATCTTCCGCAGAGAGATTGCCCGCCAGGAACGATCGCTGGGGAGGAGCTCGACGTGGCGCCGCTCATGGTTGGCTCTACACCGAGCTCTACCTGGGCAGAGCGTGGACGGTACGGTCTCAACGTTCCGCCAAGACGGCCATCCGGGATTCCTCTGGTCCAACTTGCTGAGCACTCAACTCTGGAAGTGGTCACTCCGGTGGAGGCACGGTAGTGGAGCAGGGCAGTGTCGAATGGGCCCACTACCAAGCCCGGCTGGAGCAGGTTCATCTGAACTCCCTTAAAGGAACAAACAGCGCAACAGATCAATTTCGTTAGCGTTGGAGGTACCAGCTTAGAGCAAGCCCCCCTGCCACGCGGTTGCCGCGAGGGCAGCGTCTGAGTGACTGGAGTCGGCATACTTCGTCTCTCGACAACGATAAAAATTCCGTCTGTGCCCAGGGGCAGGGCAACTAGGTGACACCATCCCGCGGCATTTACGAGGGCATACACTATTCCCTTTGGCCTCGTGTTCTGGTCCACGAAAACAGCTTTTGGCTGTGCGGCGTCTCCCTTGAATTGCGGGGGACGCACGACGCTGTAGACGTGCATCATGAGCGGCTGAAGAGGCTGTCTTCCTCTGTCAACATGGAGGTGGCAGTTGAGCTGCTTTGACGAGACAGGCCCACCCTGCTCGCACACGAGGCCCAGGGAATTATTCAACCTTCGTGAGGTCACGCCGCTGCCACCAACGCCATCCATTCCCCACAGCCGTCTCCGTACAGACCCAGTCGAAGTCCGCCTGCCCTACTTCCGTCACTACTCCCGTGGCCGTCGAGGACGCGCCCGCGTCCGAGCCCAGCAACTTTCTCTCCCGATGTGTCTTCAAGCCCCTCTCAGTACCATCTTTGAATGAGAAAGGCGGTAATCGCAGCCGTGAGGAGGTAGGACTAGAACAGACGTGGCCCGCGAGGGCCGACCGAGAAAAAGAGATGGATGGCACAGGACAGAGCTCGGGCGGCTAGCTTTTGGATGGTCGGTGACGGAAATGCGAAAGGACAAGGGGATGCCTCGAGATCGTCCAACTGTGAAACAGTAAATTCTTCGTACCTTGCTTTTTTAAATCTACTTCTGTGCGGACGAGGCTGGGCCTGACCGGGCATTTTGCTAAACTGGAAACCCACAAGGTTCACTTTTAAGGATTGGATAATCCAAGCCTTAAACTCCAGCCACGCGCTCTAAGCGTAGCTGGAATGCTGTCGCGTACAAGCGGCCGCGCTTTGCTGAACTCGCCGAATGATAAACTCGTCAGTGTGATATTTAGCAACACGGAAACCCATTCCAAAACGTAACTGGATCACAACTACGAAAAGCGGTGGTCACAAACCACCCCAGGAGAGCTTTTTGTAAGAAAGATTTGAGGGTCAAAAATTAAAAAAAAAATAATGCGCAAGACACGGACAAGAACGAGAAGGTACATGATCAGCAGCGCTGTTTCTGTCTACCTCCGGTTAACACTCAAAGCAAAATGAGCACTTACTTTGATATCACTGGATTGAGCCGTCACAGGGATATCTACTCTTGTTCTTGTAGTAGCAGGCAACTTAAAGTAACTAAAAACGTTTCCGGCATATTTGAGATCAACACGAGCTCCATTGTATCGAGAATCAACGGAAACAAAAAACGCGATCGTCGGATGCTGGTCAAGGACTAGATCAGATTTTGCTGGCTAGCGACTCTAGTGCTGCACGTCCTTGTGCTACATCACGGGCTGTTTTCTTGTCTCACTCAGACCCGCACGATTGATAAAGTGCGAAGCTTTGTTATTCAATAGTTGTGTCGTAAACTCAAAATATACGAAGAATTGTCATAAGAAAATCCAAAAATATAATAAATTGCCAAGTCCTTAAGGTTAAAAAAATCCACACGAGTGGCGCCTCACTTTCGTTTTGTATGTTTCGGAATATTGAAATGTAAGTCTGCCGGTGGCGGAGTAGTTTGCGAGCGCCGGACATATAATCTCGTGCTGAAAAAGAGATCTTGATTTGATTCTTAGTGGCGGCAACTTTTTTATTATTATTCCTAGCTCTTAGGTGGCCGTTTTCGGGTTGAGCGGTGTCGGCGTCGGCGTAACCACGCTAAATTTAGCGGGAAAATTAACGTCACGTGACCTCAACACCAATTCGATTCACCGCCAAATTTAGCATGCAAATTCAATTTCTCCTCTAGATTTATTGAAAAATTCAGTTTCCGCTATATTTAGCGGGACATCTGACGTCATGTGACCTCGACACCAATTCAATTCCCCGCTAAATATAGCGCGGAATTGAATTGGTATTGAGGACACGTGACGACTATTTTCCCGCTAAGTCTCACGGAGAAACTGAATTTCATTAGACGTGCCTTGACGCCAAGTCATGTGACATCATATTCCCCGCTAAGTTTGGCGGGGAAACTGATTTCGAGAAGGAGGGAGAATAGGAGAAGGAAGAGGAGGAGGAGGAGTAGGATACGAGGAGGGGAGGAGAAGAAGGTACGGAGGTTCGAGGAGGGGCATACCATTCCTCCGTATTCTCCCCTACGCCTCCTCAAGTGCTGCGCTCTAATTTCGCATCACAGAAATTTGTAACCGTCTTTCATTTTTTAGATCTTTTTACATCTTTCGCGTTGGTAGTTTTTGTGAGCAGCACCGAATTCGAATGTGAATTCTGAGTACCAAAGAGCACCAAAAAGCAAGAACAATATCCACGGCGTTTATGCGCATATCGTGATAACCGCAGCGTTGCGTCGCGAGCAGAGCTAACCTGCCTCAAGCTGATATTTGTCGATATATAGCCGCATAATTGCTCACGTTCTCCATTTTCAACTTCGAGCATCATGGCTTCCAGCACTTTTTTTTGGCGCTAATGGGACGTCACAACTTCAAAACCGCAAGTATAGAATCGCACAATATGAACTAGGCGGTTGTCCAGAAGCGAACAATATAAAGCATGTTCTTCTGCCTACTCATGTAATAGCTCATGTCGGTCGGTAGATACTGCCACGATCATGATGATCTGCTCTATGTGTGGTAGGATGTAGAGCATTGGATAGGAAAGGAGCACAAATCTGTGGCATTTGTGCTTGCACCTAGAACTGTAGAATTTTATCAGACCCCGTATCAACATATCACTTTCGATCGCCGTCTCTGGAGATAGCTCCATATAATTATTATATATATTTAATTGGTATATAAACAGAAAGGGCGCAAATCACAATTTTTACCAACCGTTTCCAGCCTATTGACCGCTGTAGTAGAAAATTTAGAAACTGACTTTTCCCCTTCCGGTTGGCGGTCGCATGTTCTACCGGATCCCCTTCGAGGTAATGTACATCTAGCTAACCGGGTCGCCTTTTCCTGACACTGGGTTCGAGAGGTGCGCACACTTCACGTTCGTATGCTTGATTGAGCGAGTCTGTGCGTCGATGTGGACAACTCTTCGAGGTCACAACCTCGAGAAGCTCCGTAGGCCTAATGAGTCAGACGAGGTTGCGCGGAGCGTTTGCGAAAGATTAAAGCTCGATGGAACTTCAGGGATATAGTAAAATTTAATTAAGTATGCTGTATGTATGCATTGCGTATGAACATGTTCTAGATATTCTCACAGGCAGCCATTTCCGCTCAAAACAAACGCACACAGTTGATAGTATACATGAACGGCGCGCCCAGAGTAACATATCATAACACTATCGGTCGACCATAACTTTTGAACTGGAGTATTTCCCCGTGTAAACAACAGTACAGGTAAGCGACGAAAACGAAATCAAAACACGGAATGTTAAAATTGTGCTGCATAAAGTGCCTTACAATTTTGAACACCAACATGATGTAATTTAGGCACCACTCCTCTGGATGTCAAACTTATGAGTCTCTTGAGGACGCGGGCGTAGAGAGGAAGTGACTCCACAAGGGCTGTACTCTCCGGACTATCTACAAGTGCGGACTGTACAAGGATGATTAAGCTTTGTGTGCTCTAGGAAAGCCGGCATGTTTCTAAGTGCGCTGTGCATGAGAAGTTTTTACATGCAGACGAGGAACCGGGTGCGGGCTGTCCTTATGAGGAAAATCTTTTTAGATTCGGCTGTACTTCGCCCAAGTGCGTACCCCCGCATAATGCCACGGTATGGAAGGATATGTTCCCTTCCGCCAGTGACATATATTTGCTTGAGTCCTCACCATATTCTTATACGCGCTCCAAGACGGATGGGCGCGGCTAGCCACATGGACGTGCAAACACATGTAGTGTATACATTCAACGCAGCTCTAGCTTGCAACGTGTACACTTGGAAGAGCGTACCGATCATACTATCATGGCATTTAGCCAGCACGTGCAGACGTTTCCGGCGTCACTGCGATCGCATTATTAAAATAATGAATCAATATGCTGCCGATACGATATAGTGACGTGATGGACTATTGTGTAGGCTAAATAAGCTTGATTATGCTGTGGAAGGCGTGTAGATTGCTGGAATGTCATAGTTATTTGGCGAGCAGCTCTAGGATTTGCCACTGTAAGGACCTCAATGAACCGAAGTCGTTCTGATTTCGCGAAGCGCTGGTAAACAATGCAAGAGTCGCCAGGTCGTGTTTTCTACTTTTATGATTGTTCAGTTGTCAGCGTTCTGGAGCGAAAGGCCAAGGAAATTCAGGTCACGAGCGGGAAAAGTCCCTGCAAAGGCTTGAAGAAATTTGAACGCGTTAGAGGAGTGCAATCCCTCGCCGCTAGCTATATGCGTCCCGCCAACTGGACAATGTGCGGCTCTATCAAAGATGTCAGTTAAGTTGAGTTTCATTTTACATCTTCCATCTTACATTTCATCTTACATCTTTAAGTTATACCACCTTTTTTCCTATCTCACAAACGTAATGTACTGTACACAAATATAATGAGATTATCCTATCGGCAAATCAGTTCATGCCACTCTTTTCGCAGCACGGTTGCCGCGCGACGCTCTTCTTCAGGATTGCGAGCTAATTCGAGAATCACATATTGCCATTATATAGAAATCACGTGAACATTACAGTGTGGCAGGAATACCAAACTAAATACCATGAATATCAACTAATGCCTTCGCGCCTCTTTATGTTTTCAATCTTAGGTAAATCAATGTCTTATTTATTTATGCTTTTATTAAAATACAATAAAACTAATACATCACTGCATGCACTGAGAGAGAGGTAAAGACACCAGAATAACTTCAGTAAAAGTGAACACACGTAGCAGAAAGGTATAGAAGTCGACAGATGGCATGAGACGGACAGCTGGTAACAAAAAAGTAAAATTAAATTGGAATCCCTGATTATGGATGGTACGAGAAATCTAACTGCTCTTCAGAGGTTTCAGAGAAGACATTTTTTTCTCGAAGGAACATGAATTGTTCTCGTGTTTTATCTTTTAACTTTTTTTAACTTTAATAAGTTAAAGATAGCTTAATTTTAATAATATAAACATTTGGAGGACTAGGCTTCAAAATACGTTCTCTGAAAGATTGGTTACTTTCGTCGTTCATAAAATATTAGCATATAAGTTGTATTAAACTTCCAATAAATATTTTAATGCTACCACGTAAGTTCACAAATGGAGACGCAATTGAGTACGGATACTTAAATAAAACGAGACTTCATTCGACCACAAGATACCAATCATCGACAGTTCTATAAAACTCGCGCACACACGACTAACAAAAACTGTAGATATGTTATTTCTTGTTTCTCTCTGATATCCATGTGTCCAGGAATACCCCTCATGGGGAAATTTAAACACGGCCTTTTATGTTGTGTTTAAATCTATTTCTTTCTCTATTTCTCTCCCTCTCCCCTTTCTCATCATATTCATTTCCAACAATATATTCGTGGTCACACAAACTGCTGACAGCGGAGAAGAATTTGCTCCTCGGATACACCTAAATGCGAAAGTATAAACTCACTAGAATGTGAAAGTACATACTGAACACGTGAGTAAGAACATGTCAGAAACGCTGACCAAACAAACTTAGTCCTTCCATGATAAAAGTTTAAGAACCGCGCCTTAGACGAACAATTCCTTTGTCGCTGCGACGATAATTCATTATCGTTTCGTATCCTTTCTTTTTTACAATATGCCGGTGCTTCAATCAGATTTGTAGTTCGAAAAACACTAAAATCATCCGCATCGAAGCTTATATTTGGTATAAGCTTCGATTGTCGCCTATGATAAGAAGCGCGGTGAGCAGAAGGACTAAATCGCAGTGCCGCAGTTGCGCAATGATCATAATATAACATATTGAAACTCGCAACCTTGGTAATATGTCGTATATTAGATATAATAACATGAAGAAAACAAACAAAAATTGCACAGAAAGAACAAGTCAATGGTTGCAGATGGACCAGTTGGTACATGGTCTCTTTTGACAACATGCGCCGCAAGACAGGGACAGAGTAAGGGAGACAACACGAAGCGCTACTTTCAATTATATGCTTATTGAAACAACACACTATTTATACACCCAATCCGGCTTCTCAAGTAGAATTCAAATTCCTTATCTGTTGGATGGACTGACGGCGCACTTATGCATCTGTCATCCCCCCGCAATCTAATGTTGATTGACTCGCACAGCTCTTTAAAACGTTTGCTTCTTAACATTCCCAGATATTTTTTTTTATTCCGGGTTTTAATAGCTAAATTCCCGAGGGAAATTCCTTACTGATAGCGCGTGCTCTCTAGCCCTTTTATTAACTCATCTGCCCGTTTGGCCCCACGTACCCTTTTACGCATGTCATTGGGATTCGTATACGACCGAGGATGGGCATTCAACGAATTTCCTAGAGTGTTTCTTTCTGCAAACGTCGCCTCCGCTTTTTTTGTTGTTATTTTTTGGCACATGCTACACAGCTTTCCCGGGGCCGAAAACACAACCGGCAATTAACTGGGAAGGCTGCCTATCCTGTGCCAAAAATCAAAAACATAAAAGACGGAGGCGATGTTTTCAGGAAGAAACACTCTCGGACATTTGTTGAATGCGCATTTTCCGTCGTATACGAAATCCCAATGACATGCGAAAAAGGATACGTGGGCCAAACGGGCAGATGCCTTAATAAAAGGGCAAGAGAGCACGCCGGTATCAGTAAGGAATTCCCCCTCGTGCAATTTAGCTTTTTACTGCAATAAATGCCCTTGCGCCGGGAACTGAAAAACAAAAACAAATTTCTGGGAAAGCTAAGAAGCAAAATCTCGAGAGAGCTGTACGAGTCATTCAACACTAGATTACAGGGGGATGACAGATGTATAGTGCCCCGTCAGTTCATCCAACAGACAAAGAATTTGAATTCCTACTGAGAAGCCCGATTGGGTGTACAAAGAGTGTGTGTTGTTCAATAAACATTTAGTTCAAAGTAGCGCTTCGTGTGTTCTCGCTTGCTCTGTCCCTGTCTTGCGGAGTACTTTGTCAATAGAGGAACAGCGAGAGCTACTTGAGCACACGCCGTGGACAGGTCTGAGCGGTTCGAGCGCATGTGGCGCAACTACGTGAAAAACAATTTACGCGCAGTTTTCGCCTCAACTTCCTTTTGCCACCATGCAACGTCATAACTCGGAGCACTAAAGCTTTCCTTGATGGCGATTAAAATGTATCCGTACTTCGCTTGTCTTAATACTCCTAGCGGTTCGCACTGTCTTATCAGCGCTCTTGCGCTGGTTTGCTTTCTTCATGGTCATTGCGATGAAGCTTTGAACGTGTAAAGTCTGCTAAGTTGAGATTGAGTTGCTGGAAACAGTTGCTGTTTCCCGCAACTCAATCTTGTGATTGAGGTGCACTTGTGATTCGCCACATGTGTGGAACCATTGTTTTTTTTGTCGTCTGAAGGTGTGATATTTGTCGATAGCCTCGTGCACATTATAACAGGACGTGTCATAGAAAGTATTTTATTTTATACAGAAATTCATGAAAGGACGCACAATTGTCAGTCATAAATAGGAGCCGGACGCCTTCCGCGTCCACGATTTACGACGGCATTAGAGGCGCATATGATGTTATCTTGTAATCTTTTCACACAAAGGTGACGGACAGCACTAGTTACTCAGTACCAGATGGACGTTTAAGTATATAACCTTGTAAGACAAGCTCTTATATATTCTGTTTTTAGTTTATGCTGTTAGCATGAAAAAAAAAATATGAATGGAATTATTATTTGACTCTGCGTTATAAAACCATAAACATATTATAAAGCAAAAACAATTTGAGGTTTAGCATTTGAAAAGTGAAGATGTTATTACTTTACATGTTGCAGACACACATGGGATGATAATTTACAGAGTGGAACATTTGTCGCGATTTTCTATGATCCTTTCTGTGTTACGAGTACTGCGAAATGGAACCCGGATTGATGCGGTATTGTAGCATTCAGTTAGACTTGAACGAATATAAGGGCGCCTGTTATGGGTCCCAGGTGAGATGTATATTTTACAGAGTATAATTGCCGCAATTAAAAAACAGCATAAAGTGAGATGGTACTTGAGGTCAACGGTATCTAGTTGATAAGATACGCATTAACTAAACGCAGAATTGGAATTAACAAAGAATATGGAAGTCATTTAAAACAGGTATATTTTATTCTACTCATGACATTTTCTATCGCCGTTTTTGTATTGTAGATTAACACCGCCGTAAAATGTTCATCGATTTTTATAATAAAATATATCTCTGAGAAAAGCGTGGTTGCACCTTTAATAAGCCTAACTATTTTCTGCCTGCTACTTCTGTTTTTCTGGCACACTCTGGTATTTTTTAAGTGTCATGGAAGACCGCCTTACCGGCAGATATCTCATTGGAACGATGCTATAGCTCGTTATTTTATTTCTTCTGAGTAACGCTATAAAACATGTGGTTTATTCAATACGGAAACGCCAACAATTTCGCTCTCGATAGCTTTTTTTTTTTTAATCTAAGCATTGAGCAATACCAAAAACGGCAGGTGCAAAACATTTCGGCAGTATACGGAAGTCGACATGAGATTTGCTTACAGCTTTTCAGGTTACGGCGCGGTATATAAAAGGTTTGTTTCAGGAGTAGGGTGAAATCGCCCTTTAAGCGGAATTCGCGAAGGAAGCTGTTAACTGCATTGCAACAATGCGTGTACTCACCATTGTCATGGCATCTCTGCTGTTTTAGAAAGGTAAATATATGCGCTCTCGTACCATTATAGATATTGCAGTATTCCCGAGTGCTGAAAGAAGACGAATGCCTGTAACCTTTTTTTACAGCCTGTTTATGTTGTGGTTATCGAGTGCATCTATAGGATCTTAAATATTTTTTTTTTCGGTTGGGGCAACGTGCGATTAATGCTATATTACGCCTTTTAAAACTGCACACGCCGTGGCTTGGGATAGGTGGAAGATGGTCGATTACAATGATCGTTGCATCTTATACTTGGAGCCATTTATTTATTCAAGGACGAAACATCGAACTTAGTTTGCATTTTTGGTATTTTTTTAAGTCTCGGTCTCTGTATATGGACTCTTATCAGAAACAGGGACGGCAATATATCAAACAAAGTATATTGGTGCGTTGATGCTACGGAGCAGATTTGTGTGTGTGGGAGAAAGCAAAATTAAACGGAGCTGCGTGACTAGCAGAGGAACTAGAGAGCTAAAAAAAACATCACAAAAAAGGACTCGTGGAGACGTGGATTAGTATAAATATACCATGACCGGTATATTAAAGGTTCACAAAAGTGAAGATCTCTATAAAAGTAGGGATCCACTTTGTAATCATAAAATAATTCCAAATATGACACTCGGTCTCGTTCCTGGAATTACGAAATATCGAAATTTAGAGATCAATGTGTTTGGTGCGTCAAATACTATTCAATATAGAGGCCAGTCATAGCTTGAAGTTAAATCAGATAGATCGGGAAAGAACTGTCGCTAGAGTGACGAAGAATTCCTTGTAACGAAGCGCAGACTTTTGTTTGTAGAGAGAGGCATCAGAGAAACTTTATTACCCATATGGCTAGAAAGGTGATAAGTCAACTGCTTTCTCCAAGATTGCGAATTCCCTTTGTCTTAAGTTTTTTTTTTTTTTTTTAAGTAGAGAAATTCACACACAATTTAACAAAATTCAAGGTAGAACTTTAAAAGTTTTTGTGGTATTGAATCCTTGCTATAAAGGTATACACAGACTGTGTGGCTTAAACTCCTAAAGTATAAAACAATGGGCTGAGAGTTAAACGACTGCCGTCTTTAGGTGTTCATCACGCTCGGCGACATTATAGAAGGATAAAACTTCAATTTTAAGCTGACTAATCAAAAATATTTGAAAATTAACTTTTCAGTTAAGCTTTTTTTATAGGACGTGTTGCATTATAGTACTCATTTCCATTACTATAAGTGGCCAGACCAATTCAAATGATGTGCGAAACCGTAATAGTTATTGATAGTATATTTGATAATTTGTCTCCTTTTCTATCCCGATTTATGATATTCGCGCCAAACGGTCGTCGCAAGCGCAGATCGCCACTGATGCATAGAAGATACTGACGCGGTAGTTTCAGTTCGGTCGTCACTAATGTGATCGGCTAAACCACACCAATGCTTCGTTTCACTTTTGATTCCAGACACAGCGACGCTACGGGCTATGCTGAGACCAATAAGACAGCGTCAAAAGCGCAACATCATGGTATTAGTAATATTGATATGCGGTTTATCAACGTGAAACAACATGAACAAAAATGGCCTAGTCAGTGGCACTTTGACGCTTTTTTCATTGGTTCCGTAACCTCGTAGCGTCGGCTGGTTCGGACTAAGTTGAA